>JAJIBD010035231.1:0-16163 GCA_021461705.1 Cryptotis parvus
GCCCTCCAAAGTAGCCACTTGATTTCATCTGACTTTGTTGTTTTTTTCTTTTAATTCGATTTGAACTCCCCTTAGCCCTGAAACACATCTCTGTTTTTTGGCGGCCACACCAGTAGCATTCAGGAGACATGTTTACCCTCTGTACTTAGTGAGGGTGGTTCTCCCAAGTGCCCGAGGCACGGGTGATACTGTGGATACCCAAAGCATATGTACCAGTCCATTGAGCTAGCTACCGGGCCTGTTAGTTTTTTTGCTCAGTATTTCTATATCTGGTACCAAGAACTAAGTGCACTGTTTTTAGTGAAAAAGTTACTTATCTTGAATTACGTAAGCGGGGGTTACTCCCAGTTTCTGTGAAAGGAGTTTTTACCTCAATATATTTAAGGTATTAAGAGTATAAAAAGTCTCTTTCCCAGTCTAACCCATGCTCACATTCACGTTATTATGAGAACACTTTCACAAAATGTTTAAATTCGAGGCTTTTATTTTTACTCAACAAAATTTAAAGAAAGAAGGAGAGAAAGGATAAATAGAATGCAATGGGAGGAGAAAATAAGATGCTGCTTGGTGGTGCTGTTCACCATATTATTTACCTATCAAAGAGTCAGGATTTGGACTAAGAGAGAGATACCTTAAAGTAGTGGAGATATTTTAGAAAGATGGCTATACTTTATGGTTATTTGGGGGAGGCTGATTTTATTTTTTCAATTTTGCTGCCAAAATCAACTGAGTTTACATCAGCTGCAATCTTTCATTTCTTTATGTTTGGCTTCTATGACCAGTTGACAAAAGTATTAGAATGAGAAATTATCTTACTATGCTGATGACAGTATATCTAAAATATGTATGTTTAGATTAACTTTGTGGCAGTCTGTGGAGAAGTATTCTATAAACATTCTTGGTTCATGTGGCTAAATAAATAAAATGAGAGGGATGATTTAAGAGGATGAGAGGATGATTAAGGTAAAGATTTAAAGAATATATTACATCATGGTCTTGTTAAAATTTTTAAAGATTATATGAAGATAAAAGATTCCAGGAGCCAATTTATCAATCTACTTCACTGGGTTCATTATTAGGAATTCATTTCGAAATTAAAAGTTAGCTATGCTTTATTTTATTTTAAGGTCCGTGAGCTTGGTTCCCTTTGCCTAAGAGTTTTTTCCTAGTCTTTATGTTTCTTATTTGTATTATTCTGTCTACATTCACTGAAATTTTCTTCAATCTTCAATCGACATTTTTCATCATTATCTACAGTCTACTCTTAGAGATTAATGATTATTTTTCAGTTCTAAGAAACTAGATTTGTCAATTCTGAAGTTTCCACTTAATAATTTCATGGTTTAACTTTATCATCACATATTATATGTTTCGTATTTTTTATTATTTCCAAAGTGTTCATAATCTCACAGATTATTATACATAGTCTAGTAATGGGACTGTGACCACAGGACTGAAATATAAAGTTGTGAGGTGTGGAAAAGTAAATGGAGGGGGGAGACTCCATGGTTACTTAATACGGAGGAATATTAACATTTGGTGGTTTGGTATGTACACTGTAGAAAGAGAGTACATATGCTGAAAACATAAACATTTCACAACTGCACAAACCATAGTTAAAGAAAGAAAAAGGAAGGAAGGAAGGAAGGAAGGAAAAGGAGAGGAAGGATGGAAGGAAGGAAGGAAGGAAGGAAAGGAAGGAAGGTAGGAAGGAAGGAAGGGAAGGAAAGCAGGAAGGAAGGCAGGAAGAAGGAAGGAAGGAAGAGAAGGAGAGAAAGGAAGGGAAGGAAGGAAAAGAAGGAAAGAAGGAAGAGAAGGAGGAAGGAAGGAAGGAAGGAAAAAAATAGGGAAAAAAAAGGAAAAAATTGAGCCTCTTAAAATCTTTGATAGTTTTTTGAATTCCTGTCATCTCAGGACAGTCATCTGTTTGATGGTTTGTTCACTAAAATTTAGTCAGATGTTTATAGTTTTGTATGCTGAGTCAGTTTGGACTATAATTTGGGATGTTTTGAATATTAAGTTGTGAAGCCCTGTGACTTGCTAATATCTTTTGAAGAATGTGGCTTTCCATTTGCTTGATTTAGTTGGAAAATGAACCATTTAATATCAGAATGAAAATTTTGTCTCACCTGTATGTGATTTGTACCAATGTTAAGAAATAAAACTAATCATTTATGCTTTTTGGGTTTGACTACCACTGTGTTGGGTAGCTGAATCTGTGACTGAAAATATGTGTGTGAGCAGAAGTTGGTTTGCTATATTTCAACAGGACAATGGGAGCCGTCTTTTACTCTTTCTTCTGGTCAAGAAACAGATCTTTTTGGGGTATTATTGCTACCTAATTAGAAGGTTACCTGAGGCAACACAGGGTTACTGAATATGTAACTAGAAACTATTTTTGGACAGTTCTACAAGAAAATAAAGAAGAGAAGATTTTACGCTCTGCATGTAGGAAGCTGTTTTTCATTGGGTCTCTGAAAATAGGTGGCTTGCCTTCAGTGCATGATGTACTTTTTGAGGATTTGGATAAATCTGGAGATTAAAGGGGAAGAGACTATACTATTAATTTCCATTATGGGTTATTATTCAGGCTTTTATTTCTGTTTTTCATCTTTTTTTCTCTTGTTTACATATCATAATCCTTGGGTATGTTCCTTCTTTCAAAGGTTTTAGTTGAAATCAGTCAGAGATATAGGTGAAAATTAGTGATCTCTAGTTACTTTAAATGGGCCAAATAAGGGTTATGTACATATAATGTTAGACAATAGATACTATAATACTACTGTGTCAAAATTGAATATATTTATGACATGTCCATATCCAGTATGGTGGGGAAACAAGGATCTCTCCCAGTGATTTTTACCCCATGACTGTGCTGCAACAGTTCTTAGGGTCACCTAAATACTAGATCCAAAATAAATTCATCAAAAATAAAGAAACCTGGTTGAACCTGACTTCAGTAGAACAAAGGACTCCAAATCTTTCCTGAATAGAGGGATCAACAAGATAGAATCAAATTAAGAGATTCTTCTCCAGCATCTTGAAAACACTTAAATACCATGCTGTGAGCTGAGAATGAGAAGAGTCTTATGGCAAAGATCTGAAAGGATCTATAGCAGCTGAAAATGGTCCCCCAGCTGCCAGTTAGTCAAAATTAGAACTTTTCCTCAACCACATGGGACCAAATTCTGCCAACAGCATGAATAGAATTTTGAAATAATTACCTCCCTAGCCACATTTCCAGATGAGATTGCATTCTAGATAGCGCTTTGATTTCTGTCTTATGAAACAATGAACAGAAGACCAAGGTAAGATATATCTGGATGCCCCAGCTTATATAACCCGCGAAATAATATAGGTGTGTTAAGTCAGCCAATAGATGCTGATTTGTTTTTGCGCTGGCAATAGATAACTACTAATACACAAAATAGGGCATCTTAAGGGAGCTGGGGGAATGTCCAGTGGTAGCAACTGGTTTGCAGGTCATTAGTTTTGTCCCTAGCATTGCCCTATATGCTTTTGTGCAATCCAGTATCACTGAAATTCTTGTTTTCTGGTGTAAGTGTCGCCAAATGTGTCAAAACATCACAGCAGTGGTGGTCATCTTGAGTAGCACCACAAACACGTACATTGGTGACTCCTACTTCTGTTCCACTCTTGTGCTTGTAAGCATCAGAAAGGGAGTGAAAAAATTCCAATAATATTAGGGCTCATATCTTGTTCTGATTGAGTTACCTTGTCAAAGATAAGGAATTTTAAAGGCTAAGATTTCTCAATGATTACTTTTTTTATAACCCCACAATATAAGTGATTTGTCACATCTTCAATTATACTTCTTTTTTTAGAATAATAATGTCTTTACTCAACCAAAATCCATATGTGTAAAGTAATTACTCAACTGATGCTACCAGGATGTGAGTTTTGGTGAGTGCTTAAATAGTAGTTTCTTTATGAATGAGATTAATGTTCTTGTACCAAAGGAATGTACCGACTTGTTCAGCTCACATTCTAGCCATGAAAGAATAATTCACTATACTATTGTGTCTAATGTTATATTCAAATAAATAAATTTATAACTAGAAAGCAGGTGTCACCTTAGCATACATGTAGTTGTCATAAATTTGGTAACTAACTTAAGAGAAATGAGAAATATTGTTGATAATGCACCAACTTTCTAGTGTTTTCCATATTTAATTTAATGTATTTAAAATTTTTATTATACCACCATACAATGTACAATTAAAGAAAGATGATCATGATTGGGGTTTCAATTCTTGATTTTTCCAGCACCTGTCCCTCCACCTGGTGTCCTCAAAGTACCTTCAACCAGCTATTCCACCACACAATGTCCTGAATTACCTCCCCCCTTCCCACAGCCTGCCTCTGTGCGAGGCACTATTTCTCTTCTTGCACCTCACTTCTCTCTCTCCTTCTACTTCATTCTCTTGCCACACATTGTGGTTTGCTAAAGATAGTTAGGGACTATAATGCAAATCCCTTTGTGTGCGTTCAGTGTTCAGTTCTAGTATGATGTTAACATTTCCACATTGTTTGAGCATTAGTATCTATTTGTATCCCACTAATAATGAATACAGTCCTATATCTGTCCTGTACCTTCCTAAGGCTACCAAGACCATCCGTTTGCATATAATCTCTAAGAATCTCTAAGATCATCCATTTGTATATAAATTTTGGTGGCACTTTGACTTTCCTCACCTGCGTAGTATTCCATTGCATAGCGCCTACCATGGTTTCTTTGGCCAGTCTTCTGTTCTCAGGCATTCAGGTTGTTTCCATATTCTGGCTATTAGTGAATAGAGGCTGCAATGAACATCAGTGCGGATAGTGTTTCACTGTAATGCGTTTTGGGTCTCCAGGATATATTCCCAGTAGTGAAGTACATTGCTGGGTCAAGTGAGTAACCATTATCTAGTTTTGAAGGGAATATCCATATTGTTTCAAGAGCTGGACCAGGGTTGTTGCTCCTACCAACAGTGGATGAAAGGAGTCCTTTCTCCCTTCATCCATGTACCAGCACTTGTTGTTCTTGCCCACTTTTGGATGTATTGCCACACCCCCCTACTCTCTGTAGCATGAAATGTACCTCATTGTTGTTTGGAGTACATCTGATGACTAGTGATGAGAGAGCACTTTTATCTACCTTCGGCCATTTTGAACTTCTTCTTTTTTTAAAAGTATTTTTAGCTCCGACCGTGAGATATACAAATAAAAGAGATATATACTCTGAAAAAGTTCATATTTGGGTTTGGTCACGACAGTGTTCCAGCACCCACCCGTCCCTCCACCAGTGCCCATCTTCCACCACCAGCGTCCCGGTTTCCTCCCCTTCCCAGCCCCTCCATAGCAGGTTCTTTATTTCTTTTTCCCTTTCTCTCTTACTTTCTCTTTTCCTTCCCTTCCAGACTATGGATTATAGAGCAACATACATTAAAGGTTGTCATGTGTAATCCTTTTTGCCTCTATTTAATGCTCAGTTCTAGGTTGGCATTAGCCACCCTCAACAATTATTAGCACACTGCTCCATTTTCTGTCTTTACCCTAAAAAGCTAAAACAATCCCTCGGGAAAAAAGAAGATCGGGAGGCTTCACCGCTCCCAACTTCAAACTGTACTGCAAGGCAGTAGTAATTAAAAAACAACATGGTATTGGAATAAAAACAGAGCCTGTGGACCTATGGGAATAGAATTGAGGTATCCCGACCCCAACCTCAAACACATGATCATTTAATCTTTGGTAAGGGTGCAATGAGTCTAAAATGGAGTAAGGAAAGCCTCTTCAACAAGTGGTGTTGGGAAAACTGGGCAGTGACATGTAAAAAAAATGAATTTGGCCCACCGTCCACCACTCACCATGCACAAAATCAGATCAAAATGGATTAAAGATCTCAATATCAAACTTGAATCCCATAAAAGTACATTAAAGAAAATATGAGGAAAAACCCTCCACAGTCTTTGAAGCTAAAGGCATCTTCAAGGTGAAACATCACTAACAAAGCACCTAGAGAAGAAATAAACATAATGGGACTACATGGGGAAACTAAAAGCTTATGCACCTCAAAAGAAACAGTGACTAAGATACAAAAACAGTCCACAGGAATGGGAAAGAATATTCACCCAATACCCATTTTGATAAGGGGTTAATATCCAGGATATATCAGGCACTGGTAGAACTTTACAAGAAGAAAACAAACAACCCCATCAAAATTGGGGAGGGAAAGAAATGAACAGAAACTTCAACAAGGAAGAAATTCAATATGGCCAAAAAACATATGAAAAAATACTCATCATCACTAATCATCGAGAGATGCAAATCAAAACAACAATGAGATACCACTTTACACCACAGAGATTGGCACATATTCAAAGAGCAAGAACAACAATGCTGGGCGTGGACTTGTGTGGGGGAGAGGGAACACTCATCCTTGTTGTGTGGGAATACGAGGCTGTAGTACAGCCTTTCTGGAAAACAATATGGACTTTCCTCCAAAGACTAGAAATTGAACCCCCATTTGACCCAGCCGCCCACCACTCCTGGGAATCTACTCTGGGAAACCAAAATACGCCGTAGGGGAAACAATCCCTACTTTTTTGTTCCACTAGCAGCATTATTCACAATAGCCGGGAGGAGAATCTGGAAGCAACCAGAGTGCCGAAAATCGATGACTGGATAAAGAAGCTTTGGTACATCTACACAGTGGAATACTATGCAGCTGTTAGGAAAAATGAAGTTATAAAATTTGCCTATAAATGGATGGACATGGAGAAGATTATGTTGAGCGAGAGTAGCCAGAAGGAGAGAGACAGATACAGAATGACTGCATTTATTTGCATGGCATAAATATATATGTACATATTATGATACCAATATCCAGGTCAAGTGAAACATATATCAAGGAGGTCTTGTCCAAGGTGGAAATTATCATGAACTTCTTTTTGGAAGTTTCTGACCATTTATTCTCCCGTTTTTTGTTAGGAGTTGACTGTTTTCTTCTTGTAAAGTTCTACCGCAGTGCCTGATATATCCCTGAGTTAGTAACCCTAATGGATGGGTAATTGAATGAATATTCTTTCCCTAAATGCTGGTTTTGAGACCTAGAACCTCCATATCCATAGTATCCTGTGTGATTGAGGCCTATTATCAAGTAATCCCTGAGCACTCTGGATGTGGCTCAAAGGTCAAAAGTTTATTTCAATATTTTCATAAGTTACTAAGACAATTAGCTAACCATGGAGAAAAGATGTCGCATATATTTTTCAAGGGCCATGGGTGTGAGATGAGTTCTTTGGAAATCAGATACTAAGATAGTATCTAATAAAGGAACTTCCTTTAGAATTTTTAGCTGTGGGCAGATAGCAAACGGAAGAATTCTTTGCAAGAGAATAGTTAGGCATATTTCAAAATGAATATTTCTTGAGTCAACTTTGATCAATTACCATTCTTGTGTCAGGGTACACATTCCATTCTTATGTAATGGATTAAGGTCAATATGGGTGATTTTCCATACCATACTGACAGGTACCCAGTCTAGGGACTCAACTTTTAAAGGGGGTAGTTCTCTAATCGGGACCCGGCGCCGCTGGGTCCCGACAGTGCTGAAAGCAGGTTCCCTTCTACCTTGAGCAGCCGAGGGAATGGATGAGCACTCCAGGAATCCGATGCAGTTTTAGAGGCTTTTACTTATCACAGGTTCAGGCATACAAATCAGCAAAGGAAAAGCCGGTGCTTAAGATTCCAGGCTAGAACCAGCCAGCCGTGTAGGCCCAAGATGGCGGCCACCGCGTGTAAAGGCTTTGTAAAGGGGAAGACAAGACTTCCAAAGGGTGAGTGCTCACAAAGAGAGAGCCCACAAAGAAGCCTACGAGAGAGAGAGGGAAACCGGCTAGTTTTACCCCCACAACTCAGACCTTCCTCCCACTGTTATGGAAAGCGAGGGAGGGTCAAATGCCCTTAGGTAATCCCTCCCTGCACCTCACCTAAACCACTTTAGTATGCTAATGTTTTGAGCCAAGATCTGCCTCAAAATACCTTTATAGGGTAGAGAAGGGGGTTTCTAGAGATGGCATGTCTCTGTACCAAAGACTAATACTAATGCCAGTTAAATATTTCTCCAAGCCTTCACAAGTCTCTTCTACTTCATTGTAGTTTTGTATTTTAGTTGCCTTTGAGTATATCAGGGAGCCATGCTTGTTTGGAAGCAAACGCGCCTTTCTCTCTAGTCTAATTACTAAGGGGTCCAGCGTGGCCAGGCTAATATGCTGGTAAGATCTAGCTAGTCCCCGATGATTGTGGTAGCTTGGGAGAATATTTATACCAGCTAGTACAGCATACATGGTCAGATAAACTGCCACACTTGGACTACCCCCTTATCTAGAGTGATTTGGGGAGGTAATCCAGAGCAGATCCAGCGGCCCTTAGGAGTCCTCCAACAGTTCTATGCCACTGAAAGCAACTGGTTAAGACACCAATTGTATGGAAACATGGGGGGAAAGTTTCCACTACTCATGAATTCTCCTTGGTCTGACAGAGCTGTAAAATTAATATCAGACAGATTAGTTGTTGTAAACAGCTAACTTAATGATACTTAGATGGAGAATATATGAACAGAAATTCTAGGAGAACAAGCATGGACAGGCGTTCTAAAATGGGAGTAATGTGCTGGTGAGAAATGTATAGCGGGCTGGGCACTTGCCTTGTAGGCAGCCAACCCAGGAGTGATCCTGTGGCCCTTATATCCTCTGTTCCTCTCTGGGAATAATTCCTGAGTGCAGATCCAGGGGTGAGCCATGAGTAGGTGTGACCTAAAACAAAGAAAAGTAGGGAGCAAAATAAATATATTATCAGAGCTAAGCAACAGATTAGAAGTCTTGGGGCTTCAAGAATGGAAACAACTACTCACACAACAAAAGGACTGAGTTCTTAGATACCTTCCTTGCTGTATAGATAGTTTCTTAGATGCTTGCCTTGCTGTATAAATAGACTTTTCTGATACAAAGGATATCATTTTAGTAAAAATCATACTTCTGGGAATGCCCCCAAGTGTTTTGTTTATCTAGTTGCTGGAAGTAGTAATAGTGTCTCCTGGAGTCTCCATTGGCGTAGCATGAAATATCTCACGTGCCATGGTAACACATTTGGGAAGGTTTATTCAAATATCTTGAGGTAGGCTTGTCCTCAAACAGTCAAAGTGATTCTATTCACGCTACTTTTAGGGCGTCAAGCATTTCTCTCAAAAGATACCTTGATATTCCCCACAACTCTAGTATTCATTGTTTATGTCATTAACTATTTCTGAATGATTTACCAGCCCTTTCAAATGCATGTTATAATAAAGATATTTTACAAAATATTAGATTAGGTACTATACCTATATCTTGTTCTTATTCTTATTTGCTGGAAGTGATTTCTGAAATGTAGACAGGGAGTACTCACTCAAAAGTTAAAAAAAATTAATAGTCCTATATGGATAGACTCCATATAGGTGTGAGACTACCATGAAATTGATTCATCAACTTCCAAGCACATCCTTATTAAAATTTACAAGGTATGATATATGAGATTTAAAAAAACAAAACAAAATGATAACTTCAGGATCTGGAAGAAAAAATGTAGTGAGGGCCAGAGAGATAATACAGCAGGTAAGGGCAAGACTTTGTACACACCTGATTGAAGTTCAATCCCTGGCACCCCTTATAGTCTCTTGAGCTCATCAAGGTGATAATGGAGCACAGATTCAGGAGTAAGATTAACCCTGAGTGTAGAAGAATATGGCCCCCATTTTTTCAGAAAGTACAAGATTTCATTCAATATTGTTAATAGTCTTTTGACATGTTCCTTTCCAATATTGAAATTTATTTTTCTTCATATAAGCTTCACATTATCACTGCACCTATACGTTAGCAGTCAAAATATAAACAAATGTCGACTGACTCTTGGATCATTTTATAATTTTAGAGTTAATGTTTTATTGTTTTCTGCCTTTGGGCCACACCAAAATCCCAGTGCTTCTTGGGGACTACTCTTAGCTGATATTCAGGGGTCCATAAAGTACCAGGACAAACCCTGGGTTAAATGGGTAAAAGTAGGAGCACCAGTTCTTTTTGAGCCATTTCCTTAGTTTCATAAATGTTTATGCTGTAATGTGCAAGGTGTCCAAAATTGCCTGGCAATTTTCACCTGCAATTTTCCTCCTGTTTTTAACACATCTTTGAGATAACTTTCTTATCACCATCACTTTTTGGTAGTCGTTTTGGAAAATTTTAACCACTGGTATATTATGTAATTCTGTCTTTTAAATCAATTATAAAATGCAATTATTGATCTGTATGCAATCACAAGGTGCACATCTCATTGTATTCTTTAAAATTGGCCTGTAATAGTAACTTAAAATTCCTTATCCCCTGTAATAATTTTAATACTCATTGATTTTTGTCCTCAAATTTCTTTTTTTCCTCTTAAGAAGATTGATAAAATCAAGGGTTTTTTATTTTCTAAGTCACCAGCAAATAAACAAATGCATTTATTGATCGTCGAGCTTCTAAAATATCATGTCTTTGTCTTGTGTGATTCTATTGATTTAATCCATTTTACTAACACTGTTTACAGCAACCATCCATATAAGCCCCACAGTTCAGTCTTCTTTGCTCCTACTGTTTTATTATCAATGGTACAAAGGTTATTGTTTAGCAAAGATTCACTCATCTATCTTTCCTAGAGCACTTTTCCCCCGTTTGTCCTTTTTCTTAGCTTTTACATTATCTATATCAGATTCAGTGTTTTGGTGAAGAAATTATTTGTGTTTGTCAAATGGAGAGCAAAAAGTTTCATGGCGTCAGGATTTTTTTGTATTTTTATAATACAAAAATGAATATCTTATTTATAAACATATATTTATAAATATTTTTATGTAACACAAATCACAAATATTTTACAATAATACTTTTGGGAATATTTTCCTTTTTTTTTTTACTGCTTCACCTAATCCCTAATAAAATTTGAATTCTTAGCTTTAAGAAGGCTTTTCTCTTACGTGGTGATATTTGCTTTCATAACCAGATAATGTGAATACTATTGGTGTTAATCACTATTGTGGAAAGAAGTTGTTATACATTCTGACTGTGATATGCGGAAGGATGTTGAATTGTTAGCATCACATAAGTGAGTCATTACAAGAAAATTTCTTATTTCTGAGTGATGCTACATGGAAATGACTTATTTATGCAACTTCTGTTTTCGTGTTCACTCTTACTCCCTCGTCATGTTCCCTTTTCAGACATAGAAATTATCTATAGCCTCTACAGCTTTAATATTTCTTAAGGTTTATCTATAACAGAACACAGAGCAGATATCATAAAAATCTAGTGATTTCTGGTGTTACATAAAAACAGTTACAGGGGCTGGAGCTATATTGCAGTGGGTAGAGGTGTTTGCCTTGCTTTCAGCCGACCAGGCTTTGATCGGCTTCCCATATGGTCCTAAGAACCACCAGGAGTAATTCCTGAGTACACAGCCAAGTAACCCATGTGCCTTGCTGGGTGTGACACAAAAAGCAAAAATAAGCAAAGAACAAACAAAAAACAATTACAGACCAGGGGCATGAAAGAATTCAATAAACTGAACCCATGCTTAGCATGCAGGAGGCCTGGATTCTATTCCTGGCATCACACTAGTTCCCTAAGCACTGCTGGAGCAGCCCCTAAAGCATTAAGTAGGGGTAAACCCCAGAACATGGCCGGATCCTGCCCCCAAAGCGCACAAAAAATGCAAGCATTAGTGCAGTATTAAAACATATAAAAATAAAATCCTGCATTTTTACAAGGTATATGATTTTCCAGAACATTTTTAAACTGCTCTGGTTTTCTTCATTAGCTGTAATGCAGACTCCCTGTCACAAATTGAAGTATGAGTGAAAAAATCACTGTCTAGTGCACTCTATAAACTATGATTTTGAGGCACAACCAATGATCACACAAGCCCAGATTTCTCCAACATGATTCAGTCTTATAAAACCTGATCTCACCTATTCATCCAGCATTATTTTCTTTTTTTTTTTTAAGTATTTTATTATACCGTGAGATATACAAATAAAAAAGATATACAATTAAAAGTTCATGTTTGGGTTTTTGGTCATACAGTGTTTTTCAGCACCCGTCCCTCCACCAGTGCCCATCTCCCACCACCAACATCCCGGTTCCCTCCCCCTTCCCCCAGCCCTGCTCCATGGCAGGTTCTTTATTTCTTTCCCTTTCTCTCTCTTTCTCTCTTCCTTCCCTTCCAGACTATGGATTGCAGAACATACATTTAAAGGTTGTCATGTGTATCCTTTAGCCTCTATTTAATGCTCAGTTCTAGGTTGGCATTAGTACCCTCGACTAGTATTAGCACCCTATTCCATTTTCTATCTTACCTAAACTCTGAGCTCCCACCACGTTTGTGATAATTTCACACCTTTGCCAAGACCTCCTGATATGTTTCACTTGACCTTGAATATTGGTATCATAATATAATATATATTTATGCCATCATCCAGCATTATTTTATTCCTCCTCCATGCTCAATCCATTTTCCTTTACAAAACCAGCATAGTTAGTTATTTACATTCTTTACTTTTGTTCATTTGTCTTTTCTCCATTGACTTTTTTTTTTTTTCCCTTTGAAACCTCGGTCTCTCACTAATTTTCAAATCTCATATCATTGTTGAGGTCTCCTTTGGAATATTCTAATTTTTTCTATAATGTGAATGATTTTTACCGCGTATTCAATGTCCACCTAGTAATTACTTACACTATCACCTAGTAATATGTATGGTAATTTTCTGTTACTCAAAACATTGTTCTTCTATTTGAAAAATTGATACTCAGAATCAGTTTGCCATAGGTACATATAAACACAAATTAACATGAAGGTATCTTATAATTCTTATTTATTTTAGAATTTGCTAAAAAAGTATACTTTATTCAAATATGCCTATAAAATGTTATACAAAAAGTGTGCTAAAATTCTGAGACGATTAATTTGGGTTGGGAAACATATAGTAAGGTCCAGGTCCTTTGGTATTTATACTTTGGGGCGAATCTATAGAGATCTAGGAGATATCTAGATATAGATATATATGTAACCTTCAAAGGTTATATATGTGAATATATATATATGATATATATGTAACCTTTATGGTTTCAATTGTTTTTAACATATTTCTAGATCTCTATGGATATATCTATGTCTATAGACATAGATATATGTCTATGATATATATCTGTATCTATAGACATATATCTATGTCTATATCTATATCTATGTCTATGATATATATCTAGCTCTATAGATATATCTATATAGAGAGAGTATAGCTTATATCTAGATGTGAGAACTATATTGAGTTTAGAGATATAGAGTCCAACTATCTTAGGGATAGGGAGAAAATTTCCCCCTACATATGGCTTCTTTTTAAGATTTGTTAGAGCAATCACAGTAACCTCAAGTAGATTAATGGCAAGAACAACTAACTCTCTCAGAGTATCACCATATATGTGCATTCTAAAGGCATTGAGGTAAAATGAGGATATATATATGTATATATCTGTATATATCATACGATACATATAACTACCTACTATCTATCTTAGCTAAGATATTTGATACAGGTCTAGTTCTTAGAAAGAGAGAAGAGGTTTCCATGGTGAGGAGAGGTTGACTAGTCTGATGAAGAGCAGATACTCTGAAATTAAATGCTTTCCCTGCCCTAGAAATAGATTTTCTAATTGAAAGGTTATTTCTGAGAAAAACTCTAATTATGGACAATATTGCCAAGATGATGGTTATATTAAGTATTTCAGGAGTGGTTTTCAGTTTCATATGAGTTCCGGGGTCTTGATTGAGCTTACCTTAAAATAATCCAGATGTCTGAGTGACATGTATTGTGAAGGCTGATTCTGAACATATTGGGGAAGACTATTTTTAAACATCATGGTGAGCCTATCCATAAATGTGTCATACATTCAATGGTGACATTAGTAAAAATTAAGCAGAAAGAATAAACAACAGATGTTCTAGAGCAGCTGCAGGATATCTGTAGTTTGTGAAGTACCCTGAACTTCCTGCTTCACCTCAGTCTGGCTTCAGCTATGCACCATGAAGCGGCCCATGAGAGCCAGTTAAGACTTAGGTGGGATGGTGGGATAAACAGGGTTTAAGGATTCCATTCTCAGTAGGAGAGAAAAAGCTACATCCTGAATTAAGGAATGAGAGCTAGAGTGTCAGGGAGGAAAAGGAGTGGGCTCCCGCATGAGCCGCGTTTACATATAGAGACATATTTCTTGAATAGGGAGGATTTTCTACACATACCCCACATCTGTATAATACCTACAAACTTTATTCTTCTAGGAATTAAATACTACATCAGCTTGTCCTTAGCTTCCAAGGTGTCCAGGTGACCTCATGTCAGAATAATCTACGAGATGGAGTGGCAGATCCTGAGGAGACTAGTTCTTAGTATTTTAGGGAGAGCCTGTTCTGGGCACTTTCTGACTCATGGGACAGTGGAAGGGGAGAGCCTGAGTTGGTGTGGTTCTCCTGATGACAACCCACAATAGAGTTAAAGTTGTCTTCAGCATATATCTATTTGTGTGGGAAAATGGGGGTAAACATGGGGACAGTGAATGTGTTCCTGGCTTCTTAGCTATGTGATTTGGTGCTGAAGAAATTCCTTCCTTTTCTTCAGCTCCCAAATTATGGGAGCAGGACCTCCATCATTGGAGGAAGGATGAAGAACAGGATATGGGTAGATAAGAATGTTTGAAGGTATGGGTTAGGGTTAGGGTCAGGGTTAGGGTTAGGGTTAGGGTTAGAAGGTTAGGGTTAGGGTTAGGGTTAGGGTTAGAGTTAGGTGTTAGGGTTTGGGGGTTAAGGTTAGGAAGAATGAAGATCAGGATATAGGTAGATAAGAATGTTTGAAGGTATGGGGGTGAGGTGGGACAATGATGTGGGCTCCTGCTGAACACATTCTACATGAACAGGAAGCCTGATCAGGTTCTTCTTCAATTCACCTTGATTCATAAGATCAGTGACGAAACCCAGTCTTTATGACACTAAAGTTTTTCAATGAATTTTTAATTAGGATTAAGAAATATTTTATAAAATCATAAGGATTAGGGACTGGAGACAGGTCCTTCACACGACAGTTAGGGCATTGCCTTGCACACAGCCAACCAGGATGCGTCCTGGCATCCTATCTGGTTTCTGAGTCCACATAGTGTGACCCCTGAGTACAGAGCCAGGCGTAAGCTCACAGCACCATCAAGTATGGCCTCAAAACAAACAAAAAAGCAATATTCAATAAATAGTATAAAAAGTTCCTATCTCTCTCAGTAGTTTTCAAAACCTTCTGATTCATCACTCATGGAGATGTATGTAGCTGTCTCTTTCTTGGCACTTTGTGCTGCCCTAGTTAGACAAGTGTCTTAAGATTGCTGTAGTTTGTTACCTCTCATGCAGTCACAGATTTTTAATTCAGTCAAATTCACAAATTGTCAACAGCATCACATATTTTCCTCAGTTTAAAGTAAAAATCATTCAATAGACTTTCTTTTCCCTTCTGCAGTGATCTTATCACCTCGTGGTTTTTTGCCCTTGTCTACTTCAAAACCAGAAATTAAGTTGAGGGTAGATTCTTGCCTAGTGCATTTACCTGTGCAGTTTACTGTGTCTAAACTTCACTTTTCTCTCATCTGCCTCAAATATACATCCCATGACTCAAAACTCTGCTCAGTTTCTTCCTTCAATGGGAATTTTAAAATATCATATGTTTTCCATATGAACTAACTTATTTTTTTTTCCAAGTTCTTTCTCTTTTGCCTTATACTGTTTGTAGTTCTTGGCAAACTATATCTCATTATCACTTAGGTATAAATATATCTCTCACTTTAGTTTTACAACCTTAGAAAACAAGAACTTAATCATCTTCGACTCTACCACATTACCTAGTGCTGTTCCTTATGCATGGCTTTTTCATTGTCTCATCCTTAGAAATAAATTTAGCATTTGCTTCAACACCTCTGTGGGAGTTAGTAGCAGAGGCAGTCACGGAATATGTCTGCTACCAATTCAGTGTTATTTCTACTCTCATCTCCAAACAGAAGCAATCAGTT
>JAJIBD010035234.1:0-37125 GCA_021461705.1 Cryptotis parvus
CTGATGTAGGAGCCGAGTCAGGCTGATGTTTCATGGCCATAAGTCTTCCTGAGCATGTTGAGTCTCAGCGCAGCCTTTTTGTGGGGCACCCAAGCCCGGTGTCCCACATGAATGAAGGAGCTTCCATCCTTCCCTCCCTGGCAAGGGGAATGGACTTCTAGGCTGTGCAGTAGGATCCAGACACTCACAGCAGGTCCTGGCATCCCACCCTTTCCGCTGGCCTTCTTCCCAGCTCTGCTGCCCTTCAGCAGAGGAGAAGGGATTTGTGCTCAGAGCTCCAGATTGAGTCCATGGTAGTGGCTCGTGGCCACCGGCCTGTGACTGGAGGACAGGTCAGAGGTGGTCTGTCTTGGTGGGCTTTGTGGTCCAGATGGTGGGTCAGGAGGAGGGGAAGGGAGTGAGCTGCACTATGTGGACGTCATTTCTGCTGCTTTGCATACTAGCTGTGTGGTTAGATCCTTGTTGTTCTTGCTGTTGGTTTTAAATTTTGTTTTGGGGCCACACCTGGTGGTGCTCAGGGCTTATTCCTAACTCTGTACTCAGGGATCACTCCTAGTGGGGCTCAGGCGGCCATATGAGGTCCCAGGGACCAACCCTGGACCTGCATGCAAAGCAAATGCCCTGCCTGCTGTGCCACGTCTCCAGCTCCACATGTGGTTAGATCTTGATCTTGCAGAGTCTTAATTTACTATAAAATGTAGCTACTAGTTATTACCTCTTTTGCTCCTTGTTCATTTAGGAGAAAAATGAGTTTTGTGCCTGTTGCTACACTTATGTAGTGGTTGTTATTGGTTTAAAGCAGGGGCATGTGGCTCAGAGGTGAGCACGTGTCTGGCATGTCTGAGAGCCTGAGTTCAATTCCTGCCTCCTCGTGGTTCCCCTGACTGCTCTTCCCCCAGCACCACTGGTGGGATTCCTACTAAACACACACACACACACCAAGGGCCAGAGAGATAGCAAGTGGGTTGAGCAAATGGTTTGCATGTGGGAAGCTTCAACCCCCGGCTCTCATAGTCCTTTGAGGATCACAAGGTGTGACCCCTGCCCCAGCACAGAGTCTGACATAGCCCCAACTATTGCCAGGTGAGACCCCCAAACACCACCACAGCCCCCTCAAAGAAACCCTCTAAAAACATTACTGTTTTTTCTTTAAACACTGTGATTTGCAAAGCACAGAGTTTTTTATAATACAGTTGTTAGAAACATTCATCGTTCCAACACCAATCCCACCACCAGTGTGCTCCCATCACCATCAAAGACCCTCATTTCCGCCACCCCATCCCCATATCTGCTCTCCTAGCCAGCACTAATGATATTGACCATTACAGCCCATATAGGGAATGGTATTGGTAGAGTCATGACTTGTTTCTGGGTTGTTATAAAAACATTAATTGGGTTAACTAGACAGGAGGGGTTGGGTTGGATCAATATAGACTAGGGGCACTGGATTTTCCATTTGTTTGAGGGACACACTGGTAGCTCTCAGGGCTTACTCCTGTATCTGTGCTCAGGGATCATTCCTGGTGGTGCTTGGGAAACCATATGCGGTGTGGGGATCGAAATGGAGTTGGCTGTGTGCAAGGTTGGCACCTAGCCCTGTGCCATCCCTCCAGCTCCAATGCTGGCTTTTTTACTGAGACCTCAACTGATAGTTATTGGCGTGCGCACTCACACACACACGCACACACGTGTGCACACACACGCGCTGGCACACACACACACACACACACACACACACACACACACACACACACACACACACACCCTAGGTCTCTCCGTGTGTCTGGGCTTCCTCACAACATGGTGGCTGGTTCCAAGGATCAGGTCTTAGAGAGACCAGGCCAGCCATACTGTCTTTCTTTTTTTTTTTTTTTTTTTTTTTGCTTTTTTGGGTCACACCCGGCAATGCTCAGGGGTTTCTCCTGGCTCTGCACTCAGGAATTACTCCTGGTGATGCTGGGGGACCATATGGGATGCTGGGGATCGAACCCAGCTGGCACAGGCTGGCTGTGTGCAAGGCAAACGGCCTACCCGCTTGGGCTATTGCTCCCGTCCCCCAGCCATACTGTCTTTATGACCTCCCTTTGGTATGTTCTGGACTCACCTTTTGCTGTTTTTTTCCCCCTTGACCACACAGTTCCTGCTCAGATGGGAGGAGAGAGAGATCCCCTTTGAAGGGGATCAGCAGGGATCTGGAAAAGTCTGGAGAAGTATAGTGCAGCAGCATCTTGGTGAAGACAATGACCCAAGCCCCTTGGGTTTATCATCCGATGGTGATGCCCACCCTTGCGGGCACGAGTATCTGGGCTCTGGGCTGTGAGGCTCAATAATTGCTTTCCCAGTGGGAAAACCTGGGGCTGAATCTTTCCTCTCTCCTTGATTTTTATTTATTTCATTATTTTTTCTTTTGCTTTTTTTTGGGTCACACCCAGCAATGCTCAGGGGTTACCTCCTGGCTTTGCACTCAGGAATTACTCTTGGTGGTGCTCAGGGGACCATATGGAGTGCCAGGGATCGAACCTGGGTCAGCCACATATGAGGCAAATGCCCTACCTGCTATACTATTGTTCCAGCACCTCTCCTTGAGTTTTAGAACTATAGTTTGGAGGGTGGTCTCTTTTTTTGCAGAACTATTGGGGAAGGCTATTATATGCTCAGCCGTGATGTCTTGGATCACGCTTAGTGATAGGGGTGGTGCCAGGAGTCAAACTCAGGATCTCACACACGCAGGACTTCTGCTCCATTGCTGAGCCACACCCCCAGGTCCAGTTTCTCTTCTTATTTCGGGATGGTACCTTGGAGGGTGCTGCGGGTGCTACCCATGTGGTTCCTCTACCTGAGAGATTGGTCAGACTGGAATGTCCAGCTGCCTCCCTGCTGCCTGGCTGTTTTCTGGGGCTGCTAAGTTCTCCTCCATGGCCCCTCTCTGCCTCCACCAGGCTGGGCTGGCTTCTTCCTGGCCAGTCTCAGGGCAACTTTCAAGAGAACAGAGGAGGAAGCATCAAAAGTTTCTAAGACCAAGGCCAGCAATAGCACACACCCATTTCCCATCCGATCTGACTGAGGGAAGGCCAGGCGGAGTTTCGCCATGGACGGGGCTACCCAAAAATCCCCCCTCACAAGAAGCAGGATCCCTAGGGACCATTTTATAATTCTCCATCACTTATGCTAACAGGGTCTCTCTGGCTGCTGGGTTGATAAACAGCCTAAACTAGGAAAGCTGGTGGGAGACTTTTCAATAATAGAGGCAGGAGGCGGTTGTGGCTTGGACCAGAATGGTTATGCAGGAAGTGGGGAGAAGTGAGCAGTCTGGGCATATTTTGGAAGTAGAATCAACAGGATTGCCCGACTGCTTGGGTGTGGAGAACGAGAGAGAGGGAGGCGTTGGGGTGACTCCATGGTTTTCGTTCTGAGCAATTAGAAGCCTGAACTTGCCACCTATGGAGATGGAAAAGACTGAGGGAGGCGTGGGGGGGTGGCAAGGGAGGGGTGTGACTAGAAATGTAATTGCTTTTGTTTTTGTGCCATACCTGATGAGGTGCTAGGAGGCCTGTGGTGCTGAACACTGGGCCAGGTTCCCGCATGCGCTGCATGCACTCGAGTCCTCTGAGCCAGTTCCTGGTCCTTAGAAACTCAATTTTAGGGGTTGGAATGATAATACAGTGGGTAGGATATTTATCTTGCATACAACCAACCTGTGTTAGATTCCCAGCACCTCATATGATCCACCCAAACACAGCCAGGAGTGATCCCTGAGTGCAGAGCCAAGGAGTAAGCCCTGAGCATCGCCTGGTGTGCCCTAACCTGCCCGGCCAAAAGAAGAAACTCAATTTTAGACATGCTAAATTTAAGATGCTTTCACATTTAGACAATGAGCTGGAGACAGTAAGAGGCAGTTGGATATATGAGTCGAGAGTTCAAGAGAGAGATCAAGGGCATTATTTAAAGCCATGAGACTGGATGAGGCTCACTCAGGGAGCAAGCAAGGGTAGGGAAGAGATGAGGCACAAGGCTGAGATATGGGAGCCTCCGCATGACCGGGACATGTCTGTATAAAGCCCATGGAAAAATTGAGAGTGGGACCCAGCAATCCCTTCCACCATGCTCTGGCCAATGACCTATGTATTTTTACTGGAGTCAAAGAAAAAGCAGAAAGGCACAAAGAAAAAGCAACAGTTAGGGGACCGGAGTGATAGTACAACAGGTAGGGTATTTGTCTTGCACAACCAACTCATGTTAGATCCCCAGTCCCCATATGGTCCCCTGAGCACAGCCAGGAGTGAACCCCGAGTGCAAAGCCAGGAGTAACCAGGGAGCACCTGCGGATGTGGTCTCAAAACAAACAAACAAAAATCAATAATTAACCCCTAGAATGAACTCTTTTTTTTGGTCCACATTTAGTGGTATTCAGTGGTACTGCTAGTTCTGTGCTCAAGGATCACTCCCAGTGGGCTCAGGAGACCACATGGGGTGCTGGGGATTGAACCCAGGTCTGCTGTGTATAAGGCAAACACCCTACCTGCTATGGTATTGCCCCCAGCCCAAGAATACACTACTCTTAATATCTTATCTTGTTTGCCTACGTTTTTTGTTAAATAGAGGCATCATTCTCTGTGTTTATATATGTATTTATGTATATACACATGCATATGTACAGATTTATGTTGTTAGACACTTCACTTGTATCACTGTCTTCCCGTTGTTCATTGATTTGCTCGAGCAGGCACCAGTAACATCTCCATGCATCCTTAGACACATTTCTATGAAATTGTGGTTATATGAGAATATAATGTTCATGTATCATATGAACTGCCCATTTAAAATGCAGTTACAGCCAGAGACATGGTCAGCAGGAGGTGAGGCACTTGTGCTGTGAGCAGCAGACATGGTGCAGGAGGTGAGGCACTTGTGTTGTGAGCAGCAGACATGGTATAGGAGGTGAGGCAACTTGTGCTGTGAGCAGCAGACATGGTATAGGAGGTGAGGCACTTGTGTTGTGAGCAGCAGACATGGTATAGGAGGTGAGGCACTTGTGCTGTGAGCAGCAGACATGGTACAGGGAGGTGAGGCACTTGTGTTGTGAGGCAGCAGACATGGTATAGGAGGTGAGGCACTTGTGCTGTGAGCAGCAGACATGGTACAGGAGGTGAGGCACTTGTGCTGTGAGCAGCAGGCATGGTGCAGGAGGTGAGGCACTTGTGTTGTGAGCAGCAGACATGGTACAGGAGGTGAGGCACTTGTGCTGTGAGCAGCAGACATGGTACAGGAGGTGAGGCACTTGTGCTGTGAGCAGCAGACATGGTATAGGAGGTGAGGCACTTGTGTTGTGAGCAGCAGACATGGTACAGGAGGTGAGGCACTTGTGCTGTGAGCAGCAGGCATGGTGCAGGAGGTGAGGCACACTTGAGCTGTGAGCAGCAGGCATGGTACAGGAGGTGAGGCACTTGTGCTGTGAGCAGCAGACATGGTACAGGAGGTGAGACACTTGTGCTGTGAGCAGCAGACATGGTATAGGAGGTGAGACACTTGTGCTTTGAGCAGCAGACATGGTGCAGGAGGTGAGGCACTTGTGCTGTGAGCAGCAGGCATGGTATAGGAGGTGAGGCACTTGTGCTGTGAGCAGCAGGCATGGTGCAAGAGGTGAGGCACTTGAGCTGTGAGCAGCAGACATGGTACAGGAGGTGAGGCACTTGTGCTGTGAGCAGCAGGCATGGTGCAGGAGGTGAGGCACTTGTGCTGTGAGCAGCTGCGACCCGGCACCACATATGGTTCCAGGGGTCACCACAGAGCCAAGAAGCCCCTGAGTACTTCTCAGTTTGCCACCAAACCCAACACTTAGATGAAGTGCACGGTTCGGTTTGTATATTCACACACCTGTGCGGTCAGAACCGCATTGTTAACGTTTGGACACTTTCATCACCCCAGAAAAGAGCTTCACGCCCCTTTATAGCCTCTCCCAGCCCCTCCCTCACCTTTCTTTCTCCCAGCCCCAGGAACCTGCTAATCTGTTTCCACCTTTGATAGATTTTTCTGTTCTGAATAATTCACTTAAGTGGAAACATATATCTTTTTTCTTTTTTTTTCTTTTTCTTTTTGGGTCACACCCGACAATGCTCAGGGGTTACTCCTGGCTCCTCGCTCAGGAATTACTCCTGGCGGTGCTCAGGGGACCATATGGGATGCCGGGGATTGAACCTAGGCCGGCTGGGCCAGCCATGCAAGGCAAACGCCCTACCGCCTGGGCTATTGCTCCGGCCCCAAGTGGAAACATATATATCTTTAATTCCCTTATATGAAGATGCCTGAATAAACTGAAAAACTGTCAAAGAAATTATATGTGTTTAAATCATTATAGTTTTATGTAGTTCTAGGATTTCTCCTAAGCAAAGCAAGGGCTTGAGTGCCGAACTACATTCTTGTCCCCTCCACCCCTGATTATCAATTACATTATTAGTATTTCTACTTTTTCTGCACTTGACATATTCACAGTCATTGTTTATTTGTATTTTTTTAAAGTTGTTCACGGTCACTTGTTGCATCCAACGTACCAGCACCAATCCCACCACCATTCCACCTTCCCAACACCAATATTTCCAATTTTTCCAATCACCCCTTAAAGCCTGCCCCTATAGCAGGCTCTCAATAATTTATTTTATATTGCTTGTTATAAATAATTTGCTAAGAGTTGTCAAGAAATCTTTCCTTAGAAGAAAGTTTGTGAAGATTGCTCAACCTCAGCATGAAGTCATTAAGTCCTTAAGCCTTTTGTGTTTATATTTTGTTAAACGAGATTGGTTGCCTTCTGCTTTACATTCCATTCAACGTGGTGTGCTACTTGGTTCATCAATATTGTAGAGTTTGGGATGTCACATGGTCGCAAATGTGGCCTTGTGCTTCAGGAATTCCAAAATTTTTAACAGGGTTATAAAGCACAGTTAAACATTTAACTGTGGTGACTTTGGAGCATGAGTGTGACTGCAGGGCCTTCCGGAAGAACAGGGAGATGGGGGGAGGCGGCCCTTCCCCGACTCAGGGAAAGCCTGGAGATTTCAGTCACAAAACCCATATAATCTGTTTTTCAACGGATTCATTTCTGGATGGGGCTTGTGCAAGCACTGGAGTCTGGCCTTAAGCATGGTGCTGATTGTGAGGTGGGGAGACTCCCAGCTGCCAGGGCTCAGTTTGGGCGGGTGGTGGGCTCACCTGTCCCCCTCTGGGGTGCCCAGAAAACTCAGCCTGGTGAGGGTCTGGAAGTATCTCTGCCCACATTCACAGCCTTTAAGATCAGACTTTATACAACTGAACCTTGAACACCATGGGCTTCAGCTGTGCTGCTTACTTCTCATGGTTTTCTTATAAAAAGGTGACATACACTTAGAGCAGAGATTAAAAAAGCAAATGTATTTTCTCTTGTCATTTTCTTAATCATTTTTTTCAAGCTTTATTGTAAGAAAGCAACATGTAGAAACAGAAAGCAGCATACAGCACATATGACATCTAAAACTCCTGCTAATTGCTTATGTGGTCAGTGAAGTTTCTAGTCAACCACAGGCTAAACTTCAGGATGTCAAAAGTTATATGTGGGTTTTGCATCTGTGAGGCCTCCGGTTCTAATCTATACACTGAAAATGTTTATGATGGCTGAAGAGATATCTCAAAGGGCAGCAAAGTAAAGGGTTATGGTCAAACCTGTGTTGGCCCTGAGCCAGGCAGTACTTTACGCACGGAACTATTTTTCTGGTCCCTGTATGAAGGCTTTCAGCTAACCTTAACCCAATTGTTCGAGTAAACTTAACCCAACTGTTCTCATTTGACTGTAGTTCCAGATTGAAATAGATTCAGTGTTCACTTAAGCCACATCTTCCGTTCCTGAGTTCTTAATTTTATTTCAGTTCCTAACTAGGTAGATTGGTACTTAAGTAGCCAGTCTCTCCCAATGATGAGAGATGTGATTGTGTTCACTCATCTTTGGGATTCTTTGACTTATTAGTTCTGGTGCAGGACCTCACATATGAGGAATGTGGGGTTTTATGTTTGTTTTGTTTCGTTTTGTTTTGTTTTTGGCCACACCTGGCAATACCTGGCTCTGCACTCAGGAATTACTCTTGGTGGTACTCAGGGCACCATATGGGGTGCCTGGGATCAAACCTAGATGGACTCTGTCCAAGGCAAGTGCCCTATCCACTGTACTGTCACTCTGGCCCGAGAGGAACTTGTTTTCTTACACTCACCTCCTTTTTTAGCCTTTCTTCTATCTTAAACAACTGAGTACAATGTTCTTAGTCCACAGTTTATTTTATCACTTACTGGCGAGCTCAACCTGTGAGATGGTGAGGATCAGCTTGGAGCATGCGCAACACTGGGGCTTCAGCTCACATCTTCACTCATGCCCTGGGCACTTTCTCAGCCATGCAACCATCATCCAGGCTGTTTCTCCCTGAGGACTCCTGACTGCGGGGTTTGGGCGTCCACATCAACATATGCAGGTGTGCTGGGATTTGAATTTGCAGCATTGCACTTGTTGGGCAGGTGCTTTAAGCCGCTGGGACATCTTCTACTTCCTTCTCGCCAGGAATCACAGTGGGACAGACTGTTGTGATCAACTCAGATGACTCATGTATTCTTTGCCTCATTACATTGCAAGCATTTGCTCTGTGACCTTTCATATCTAATATTTTTAAGGAGAATAGAGCCTGACTATTGCTTTTGTTGTTTGGATTTTGGTGACACTTGGCTCAGAGCTCAGGGTGGACGTGGTGTGAGGAACAGAAACTGTCCTCACATATGCAAAGCGTGCACACAACCATCTGAGATATCTCCCTCACATATGCAAAGCGTGCACACTGACCGTCTGACGTATCTCCCCATCCCACTCACCCGAAGTTTTAAAAATATCCTTAAATTTTCTTTGGAGGGTTTAAAAAAATTCTTTTACTATAGGATACCTGAAGACTTCATGATTTGTTTTTAAAGTCCTGTAGCTTTATATTGATAATATATTAGTTATCCCTTGCTGTGTAACAAATCATTCCAAAACATATGACAACACACCTCTGTTATTTTACTTTTCTATTTTGGTGGGAGGAATAATTTTATTAAGTTTTATTTTTGAGATATAATATTTGATATATGGTGTCAGTTTTGTGGGGAGCTCTATGTGTACAAGTCACTGTCTGTACACATAGAGCATATACTCTACCACTGAGTGATATCCCAGCTCAAGAATTTTAATTTAATTTGTTTTTATGCCTTTGTGATACTCAAAGGCTACTCCCAACTCTTAGAGGACCATGTGGTGCTTGGGATTGAACCCAGAGCTCCTGCATGCAAAGTCTGTGATGCAGCCCCATGGGTCATTTCCTCAGCCCATCCTCTTAGGTAGTTATTTGGGGGGTGTGGGAGGAAGGGGGCAACACCTGGCGATGCTTAGGGCTTACCCATTGTACTATCACTCTGGCCCCTATCTATTGTATATTTTTATGCATTGAAAAATGGTTGCTAAAATATCATCATACATAGTTATAGATTTTCCCCCCCGTGATGACAGCTATTTTTCCCCCACAGGGACCACACCCAGTGGTGTTGGAGTGCATGGGGCCATTCAAACTATGCTTGGCCCAGGAATGCTGGCCTGATGGTTTAGAGCTTGAGCCCAGAGGTGCTCAGGGCCCACTATGGAGAGAATTCTGCCCACACATGGTAGGCAGGCAAGTGCTCTATTGCTTGAGTCATCTTCTACAACTCAGGAGAACGTTAAGAACTTTTCAGTCTCCTAGAAACCTTCAAATATGTGGCCTGGCATTATCAACTAGAGTCAAACTTATCATCCCATTGTGTCTGTGGCTCAGGAATCCAGACATAGCTTAGTAGAATCCTATTCTTCAGTGGCCTCTTGTAGCAGCGATCAAGATGTGAGTGCTGGGGCTGGATAGTAAAGAAGGGAGGGTGCTTGTCTTGCACAAGGCTGACCCAGATCAATCCCCGGCATTCCATATGGTCTCTCAAGCACCACCAGGAGTGATCCCCGAGCACAGAGCCAGAAGTAAGCTCTGAGCACCGCCAGGTGTGGCCCCAAACTGAACAAAAAAGGATGTCAATGTCTGTGGAGGCTCAACTGGGCTCATTCAGTGATTGTTGGCAAGTGAGATTTGTGTGTGCTGTTGGGTAAAGGAACTCAGCTTGCAGACTGTTGACTTGAGCCTGCACAGGTTGAGAAGACAGTAAAGGAGTCTCTTAGGAAGGAAGGCAAATTCTCTCATAAGCTAGTCACAGAAATAGTATGCAACTACTTTTACAGTGTTCCTCTCGTTAGAAGCCATCAGGTCTGGAGATGGAGAGGTGGACTGGAGGGAGCCCATGCTCTGCATGCAGGAGGCCTGTAGCTGATCCCAGAAGTCACTTGGTCCCCGAGCACTGCGGCAGTAACCCACAAACACTGAGCCAGGAGAAGCCCTGGAGCACTGCCAGGTGTCGTGCCCAAACCAACACCCCCACCCCACCCCACCCCAAAGAAGGTACCAGGTCCAGGCACATTCAAGAGAAGAGAATTGCACACAGGTGCCTAATCAGGAGGCTGTGGTCTCTGAAGCCGTGTTTCAGGAACTGCTTACCAAACCCAACAGGTCTCAAGGCTAAATAGTCTATGTTGTACAAAAATGTCTTAATCATAGTGTTTTCTTTGTATCTGCTGAGTCAGTATGAAGTAATCTCAGCATTTTATTTCTTTGAATATATATATTTTTCCTTTTTTGGGCCACACCTGGTTATGCTCAGGAGTTACTCTTGTCTCTGCAATAAGGAATCACTTCTGGCAGTGCTCAGGGCACAGTGTGAGGGTGTCAAGGATTGAAGCAGGGCTCGCAGGCAAATGCCTGCCTGCTCAGGAATTTCCTTACATTTGTTTGTTTGTTAGATTTTTTTCTTAGGTTAGGGCATTTTCAGGGGTAGGGCCAGTCTTAGGTGAGTAAGACACTGAGGGGACCATGCTGAAGGCAGGGCTTCTTCTTCGGTGCTGACCTGCTTGTACGGCCGTAAGCCTAAGCCTCACTTTACAGGTGCTGTCTGGCTTCCCACACTCTACTTCCTGCTTTTTAAAAAATTTTATTTTTGGGGGCTGGAGTGATAGTCCAGCGGGAAGGGCATTTATCTTGTATTCAGCGGACCTGGGTTCCATCCCCAACATCCCATGTGGTCCCCTGAGCACCTCCAGGAATAATTCCTGAGTGCAGATCCAGGAGGAACCACTGAACATTGCTGGTCACTGGGTGTGACCCAAAAAGCCAAAAAATAATTTTTTTAGTTTTGGTTTTGGGGCCACAACCAGTGGTGCTCAGGGTTAATTTCTGGCTCTGTGCTCAGGGATCACTCCTGGTGGGCACAGGGACCATATGGAGTGCTGGGGGTTGATTGCATGCAAGGCAAGCACCCGACTCACTGTTCTAGTCCTCCAACCCTATCTACCTCCTGCCTTGATCATCTTTATTCATCTTCCTTCCTTCCTTGCTTGCTTGCTTGCTTCCCTTCCTTCCTCCTTCTTTCTTTCCTTTTCTCTTCTTTGTTCTTTTCTTTTCTTTTCTTTTTTGCTATTTTGGGTCACACCCGGCCATGCTCAGGGGTTACTTCTGGCTCTGCACTCAGGAATTACTCCTGGTAGTGCTCAGGGGACCATATGGGAAGCTGGGACCCAACCCTGGTGAGTCTCGTGCAATACAAACACCCTACCAGCATACTATTGCTCTGGCCCCTCTATTAAGTTCTAGGTTGAATTCTTGTTTTGCTCTTGCTCGGGGGCGACACAGTGACCTCCTGTGATCCTCTTTAGTAGGGCAACCATGTGATGCCAAAGACTGAATCTTGGCCTCCCACATCCAAACCATGTACTCCAATCCATTGAACTATAGCTCCAGAGCTATAGTTGGACTTTTTATTTTTAGTTTCTTCATTGATTCTGTTTTCCTTTTCTCCTTTTTCTTATTTCTCTTGTCCTCCCTCCCTTCCTCATTCCCTTCCTCATTCCCTCCCTCCCTCCCTTCCTCCCTCACATACTTCCTTCTTAGCTCTTCCTTTTTCTGTGTTTGTACACTTCATGTGTTCACTGTTCTCCCCAGCCTAGATGCCAGCAGCTCCGCTCCGCTCCTGAATTGACGTTGGTCGTAGGTGGTTCTGTTCTTGACTGTCTTCCAGCCCTCCTTCGGTGCAATCTCTCCTCAGAGGTGGCTGCCTTCCGAGAGTTGAACGTTAGGTTTTCTGTCGCCTGGGGGAATCTCAGGGCTCCAGTGAGGCTGTGAGGAGTCTTTGTTGGAACACCTGTGATCTGTGTTCTCTTCTGGGATTTAGTTAAATGCTCTATCATAGGGTTCATTCTACTTAATTACTGGGTGCATCCCGCTTCTGGAGTGGGGGCTGTGCTTGGGTCTTGATTGGAGCCAGTAACACAGTCATTGTTTACTTTCTCCACTTTTACCTGCTGCTCCCTCAGTGGCTGTTGTTAAAAGTGAAACTAAGGAGCCAGGGAGATAGACGGAGTCAGGGGACTGTAGTTCGATCCTCCTCACTGCATGCCCACCAGCACCTCCTTGTTGTGTCCTGGTGTCTGGCCAAGAACTACAGTGGTAACCCTGAAGGGCCATGTACACTGTGGCCAGCTGCATGGCTGGGAGTATCCCTGGGAGAGGTCTCAAGGCCCAGCTTTGAGCCCACCGTGCCCCCACAGCGAGTGGGAATTCAGGACTCATGAGGACTCGGGAGAATGTGTCTGGGGTGAGGCCCAGACAAGGCTTCTAGTCTATGTTCTTTCCTGCCCTCTTTGCTGACCAGAGGTGGAGGCTCAGTATGGGCCCAGTCTGGTGCCCCTGGTGGTCAGCTGCAGTGTCCATGGAGTGATAGTCAGGGTTCATTGAGGGCTTTGGGGAAGGTTGTGAGATCTGCTCTGCCCCTGGAGTGGCCCTGGAAGGTGCTCCGGGCTGGGGGTGCTTCTCCTTCCCAGTCTTGTGTCTTGGGTGGCTTCAGGGATAAGCCCTTTTCCTCTTACCTCTGTGGCCAGAGTAACAAGGGCTGCCTCATGGGGCTAGCAAGGCCAACTCACCTTTCCTCCGAGGGACCCTGCTTGCCACAATCTAGCAGATGTCTCTCTCTCTCTCTCTCTCTCTCTCTCTCTCTCTCTGTTTTGGGTCATACCCTGCCATGTTCAGGGGTTACTTCTGGCTCTGTATTCAGGAATTACTCCTGGTGGTGCTCAGGGGACCATATGGGATGCTGGGATCAAACCCAGGTCAACCATGTGCAAGGCACTATCTAGCCCCTGTATTATCTCTCTGGCCCAAGCAGTGTTTCTTGCATGACTGGTTGGCTCCTGCCAGCGAGCCCGCAGTCTCTGCTGAGCTCTCCAGGTAGACAGAATTCCTTTCTTTAAAAAAAATTTTTTTAATTAAGGTGTTTGTTCATAATAGGATTTCAGGCATGCAATGATCCGGCTCCAATCATTGAGCAGTGCCCCGGGCCCCCGCACCCCCCAGCTTGCCTCCTCGTCAGGCATATTTTTTAATTGTGGTTTGTGTCCAGTATTCAGTGCTGTGGCTCCGTGGCTCAGATACAGGGTGTTCCACAGCTCTGCACCGCCCATGGTCCCTGCCCCGTCATCTCCTGCCCACCTCTCCTGACCCTAGATCACAGAAATGAGGAGGACAGGGGAAGTGAGACAGTGTCCCCTCCCCACCTCCTGCTCTGCTACTGGCCCCAGGGGTGCCCTTGTGCCCTGAAGCCAGCCCTGGCAATTACAGGTTGGCAGGCCTCGGGATGAAGCATGCCAGCAGCACGGCAGCCTACTGGCGGCCACTGAGCGTGGGGGCCTGGGTCCTGACAGGCTCAGCCACTCCGCGGAAGGAACTGATTCAGCAGTGGGGTAGGGGGCGGCTCTGAGCTTCAGTCTCTGCGCGGGCGGGGGCACACATTTGCCCTCTCCCCTGGGGAACTGGACCCACTCTAGAGCTGAGAGATTAGTTACTATGCATCGAGAGATGGGCGAAGATGAAGGCATGGTGTGTGAGGGAGGGTAGAGCAGCAGGTACCGGTTCCGTCCCTGGCACCACATATGGTCCCCCGAGTCCCTGAGTGCAGAGCAAGGAGTAGGCTTTGAGCACCACCAGATGTGGTCCCCCAATAAACAAAGGTAAAGGCGAGGGTTCCTTTATGCTCTAGGGCTGACCCTCACGAAACAAGTGCTCTATGCTCTTGCCTCTTGCTCCCCCTCTATGCCTGCCTGGGCACAGGTGACGGTGGGCAGCGCTGTGGACGTGTGTGTGCATTTCTACTCACCTGCACATGTACCAGGCAAAGCGTGTTTGTGTGCAAGCTTGTGTGTGTCCCACTGTCCCTACTGTGAGGTCACAAGTGTGCTCGTATCCCTACCAGGCCAGACACCCCTGCAGACTGGCTCCGTATTTGTAGTGTGACTGTTACCTGCATGCGTGTGGACTTGTGGTGTCTGTGCATGTGTGCATATATCTGTATATGCATTTGTTTCAAAGTATGTGTTCTCTTGGGTGAATTCATACATGTGTCTGTCTGTGTGTACATGTCTGTGTGGTTGCCTCAGTATATAGATACGTATGTGAGACTGTGAGTGTGTGTGTGAGTATGTGTGAGTGCATGTATGAATATGTATGTTTGAGCACGTTCATGTGCTAGTGTTTGTGTCAAAGTGTGTATGTTTCTGAGTGTTTATGTGTTAGTATGTGAATATGTGTACACATTAGTATATGCATGTGAATGTGTATATATTTGTGTGTGAGTGTTTATGTGAATGTGTGTATGAATGTGTGTGTTTGAGTGTGAATAAAAGTGTGTGCTTGAGTGTGTATGAATGTGTGTGCGAGTGTATGTGTTTGTGAGTGTGTTTGAGTGTGTGAGTGTGAATGTAGTGTGTGTGTGTGTGTGTGTGTGTGTGTGTGTGTGTGTGTGCCCATGTGGGTGCAATCATGCACATGAGCCTTTCTGGGCAGGATGAGTAAGGACAGACAGATTTGTTACTGCCGCCCCAGCTCTGGATATCCTCTTGGGTCTGCGTCTCAGGCTCCAACACTTTTCCCAGGCCCCGTCGCCCACTGGACTGAGGCAGTCAGCAGCAAAGCACACTCGGACTCTGAAGGGACAAGCACAGGGTGAAGTTTCTCTGTCAGAAGCTCCACCCTCTGCATCCCGGGAAGGGGGAGGAGAGAGCAGAGAGACAGGAGAGAGCAGATCAGACACAGATCACACATGCAGGACGCAGGGTGGACCAGACCCCTGACTGAGCCCCCCCTCCTCTTCCTTGCCCCAGTTTGGCGACAGGGGTGAGGGGCTATCCCAGGGAGGCTCTTTGGCAGCTACTAGTGTCAGAGCTGGGACCTGTGTCATGATGGCTCAGTTACCCTGGAGAAAGCAGCACTGATGGGCTGGGGCAGACGGGAGAGGAGGTGGGGAGAGGCGCCTGGGGCGCCAGAGGGGAACGTCCAGAGGGGCTGGGCCTCTAAGACAGGCCCAGCAGAAGTTGCTCTGAATTGCCGGTTCAGATCTTCATGGTGACTTCCCTTCAAACCCGCACTCTCTCTGTGTGGTTTGCTTTTTAATTGTGGAAGCCGAGTCTGAACGGGTGACGAAAACCATTGAACTCTAAGACGGATTCGGGCACAGCTGAATGTGACCGTATCGGTCACGAAACCACTGAGCTCTAAGACCATCTGCACCCAGCCAGGGAGTGGGGGGCAGGCAGCTGAGTATGCCAGGGAGGTTACTACCAGCTCCAGACATCAGGCTGCGGGCGCTGTAGGCACCTGGCATTGCTGCCAGGCCACCCACAGTGTGGTACCGTTGGGGAAACTAAGGCCCAGAGCCCTGAGACCTCCACGGGGCCCCCCAGCACAGCAGGGAGGGGCTGTCCCCGCCCCTTGGGAGCACCCCCCCCCCGTGATCCCCGCAGCCGCCTGGGGAGCCTCTGTAATTACAGGATTAGGAGGCTGCCTCTCCCTCTCGCCCCTCAAAGCCGCCCTGCGGAGGCCAGGATCCCTGGCGCGGCTGTCTCCAGGTGTGTCTGAGGGCACCCGGCATCCTTGGGCACGGGTGCAGCCTGAAAGGCCCCATTGTGGCTGTGACCACCCTGCGACTGGCTCTATTTTGGGGCCGGGACCCACCCTGCTCCGGCTGGAGGAAGGAAAAGGTGTATTTCAGTCTGTCCTGTGGGTGGGTGTGAGCCCGGGCGAGACAGACATGGGGGCTGCAGCTCGGCCAGCGGGCTCTGAAGGGGCAGCGGGAAGGAAGCAGCTGCCAGAGGTGTGGCAGGGAGGAGCCACGTCCAGGTGGTTGTCCAAACTGAGGGAGGATGGGTGTGAACCCACCAAGCCACTGGGCTTTCATGTGGCCCCTGGAGGCAGAGCTGGCAGACCCTGCAAGCTGGAATTTGGCCTGGCCTGCTACGCCACATCCAAGACCTGTCCCCCAGTGGCTTCCCTGGTTCCACTCCAGTGGGGGCCGCGCCCCAGGCCCAAGGCCCAGAAGAAGGCTGGCCCTGCCCTCAGGGCTGGGACTGGTTAGACTAAGAGAACACACACACGTACACACATGCACGGGCATATAACACATACAGGCACCCATGTAAACACATGCATGCGCATGCACACACACACACATATACACACGTGCACATGTACACACACGCTTCACCAAGGAGGGCTCTCCTGCTCCTTGACGCTCTTGGCTCCTTTGCTGGTGTGGCCTTAGGGTTTTCCCTGCCCTCCTTATCCTGCTCATCCTCCATGCTCCCTCAGGGCCAGGTCCATCTCACAGTCCTCCCCAGCTGGCCTTCCCTCTGCCTGCTCGCCTGCTGGCCTTGCTCGGCACTGTGCCTGCTGAGTCCTCACTCCCTGCATCCCTTGTCCCTCCCTGTGGGGCGCACCAGCCCCGGGAGTAAGGCCTGGACCGGAAGTGGCTCCTGTCTTTGAAGGATGCCTTATAAGGAGCCGAGGGGAGCTGGGGCTAGAGGGCGGTGGGGTGCCTGGTCCACAGGGGACTGTTCGGGCAGTGCCCTTAGGAGCCTCTAGCTCTGCCCTGGGCACAGCCCCGTGACTCATTTTACACCAGCCATAAGCTCTTGAAAGCTCTGAGAAATGAAGCTTTTTTCTTTCAGTTGCTTCATTAAACTCTTCTTGAGTGAGTGGAATGAGGATTGTCTTAATCCTTTGGCAGGAGGCAGGGGTTTAGGGCACGGGAGAGTAGGCCCCAGTCACCGCAGACATCGGGGCCAAGGAGGTGGGGGGGCATGTGAGGTGACCCTGCCCCACCTTGCCCAGGGCAAGAGGTGGAGACCACACAGGTGTCAGAAGCCTCGTGGTCCACACTGGCTTTGCTCAGGGTCCGCTGGGGACCTGCAGCTACAGCCCCCTGGCTCTGACCTAGGTCTGTTTCTTGTCTCAGCCTGGCTCATCTTCTGAGGCATTCTGGGAACAGGCTGGCCTGGGAGGGGGCTGCGCTGGGGTCCCTGGGCCAAGCAGGAGGGCTGGCACAGAGTAGGCACCTTATCAGCATGCACAAGAGAACAGAAGAGGAGTACACAGGCTGCCCCTTGGCACCCTCCCTGCATGGCCTGGGACTCTTGGCTGCCTTCCCTGGGTGCCCCAGAGTGACCTCAAGGCCTGCACCCCAGGGGCGGCCCAGCAGGCAGGAGCTGTCCCTGGGCCCCAGGAGTGGGGTTTCCCCATCCATGTCTGCCCTAAGGGGAACAGTCATCCTGGGGGCACCCAAGTGAGGCTCAGCCTCAGGCTCCCCCTGCCAGCCTCACCCCAGCCCATGCTGTCCGCAGGTGTTCCTGGCTCTCGGGAGCTGCTCCTATCCTGCAACTGGGCCGTGGTGGCTGACATCCTCCTGGTAGGTGGCGGGGTTGGGCCTTGACTGCTCAGGGCTGTGGGTGGGGAAGGCTCCAGAGCCGTGATGGGGAGGACCAAGGTCACTGGAGAGTGCCCTGGGGCAAGGCTGCTCTGACATGAGTGTCTTTGACCATCAGCCCAGTTTATAAATGAAGGCTAGTTCCCTGGTCACAGAACTGGGGTCAGGTCACAAAGTCTCAGGGCCAAGACTCCATGACTCCCTCTTTCGTTCCTGACCCCTTTCCTTGGCCACAACCCACAGCTCTCCTCTGGGCAAGCATCAGGGGTGCTGGAGCCTAGAGCTAGGCTGGGGCCCGAGGCCGGCAGGGGCTCGTCCGGCTACCCCAGGGCCCAGGTGACAGGCTGCAGAGGGGTCAGATACGATGCTCAGACGGTCTCATCTGTCCTGTCCTCACCCATCACGGGCCTCCTCGGAGGGACAGTGAGGACTGCAGGGGGCAGGAGGTGGGGACAGGTTAGGGTTGCAGACTTAGGGGAGCTCCAAGAATGCTTCTGCTCCTTTCTGATGACCCCACCATGGGTGGGAGCCATCGTGAGGACACAGAGTGTGAGTCTGAACTCGGGGAAGCAGGCTTTGAAGCCTAGCTTATGCCACTAACTGGTTTGTATGACTTAGGCAAGAGACAGTGAGAGGCAGGTGGGGAGAAGGTCCCTCCTGCTGACCGGGAGGATGTCAGGGAATTGCCCTGGAGAAGCCTTTGCCTGTGCAGAGCGCCCGCTGGGATCTGGTCGCTCCTGAGCTTTCCCCGCTTCTCCTCTTCCATCTCGGAGTCTGGCCTTGAAAGGGCAGTGGGGAAATGTCACTGCAGAGTCGGCTTGGGTGCCGCTGTCTGACTGCCATGCTCTCTGGCTGTCTTGGCTTCTGGGGCCCAGGCTCGGGCGGGCTGCCTGCCTCTGACTCCTGGGTGGGGACTGCTGGAATGGAGGGTCTTCTCTGCACCTCCTGAGTCTGGAGTCTTGGCGCCAGCCCTGCCACCTCCGCCGCCCCGCTGAAAGGCCCTGAGTCTGGGCTACCGCGTCAATGACCCGGACCATCCGAACCCGCCTGTGGTGTGTGGGAGCCTGCAGGAACCGGGAAAGCACCGGCTGCCCCACACCCCCACATAGCTTGCTTGCTTTCAGGCATTCAGACAGCTCTGAAGCCTGCCCCCCACAGCTTCCTTCACTGCCCCCCCACAGTGACTACCCCCACGACCAGGCTCCCTTTCCACATGACGGCCCCACAGATATGTGAAGACTGTGTCTGTCCCCCAGTGTCTGTGTTTGCAAGAATGATTAACCTGGCAGAGCCCCTGGAGAGCTGTGGACAGGGGCAGGCATGGGGGCTCTGGGGCAGAGCAACCCTGGTTGATGCGTCCATCGGGCAGGCGCTGTGAGGATGCTGGTCATGGCCCAGCTCACCTGGGCCTTACTGTGGTGTTTCCTGGGCATGGAGACCTCCCGCCCCAAGGCTGAGCTGCCCACCTAGGAAGACTTTCCCGGCCTGTTAGCCCACCTCCCTGAAGCCCCTTGCCAGAGACCGCCTTTCCACACTGGCAGTGCAGCTGGGTCAGTCACTGGAGGCTGGCACTCCAGCTCCCCAGAGGCCATCTGCCCTCTCAGAAGGCAGATCTTGGGCTGAATGCCCATCAGGGGCCGGTTATGGGGCAACTGCGTGCCAGCTTGGAGTAGGGGTGAGGAAGGCGTGGGAGGTGAAGAAGGGAACTTGGCATGCAGACAACTACCTGGAGCTGGGGAGAGGAAGGGGGCAGGAGGGAGAGAGGGGCAAGGAGGGAGGGGATGGGGAGGAGGAGGGAGAGGCGGAAAGAGGGGAGTGTGGAGGGGAGGGAAGAGGAGGGGGAGGGAAGGGAAGAGGATCGGAGGAAGGGAGAGAGGGGAAGGGGAGAGGGAGGGCATTACAGGGGGCAGGGAGGAAGTAGGGATTGCAGGGGGTTGGGAGGGAAGGGGACGGGCATTGTATGGGGAGGGGAGAGGAATAGAGGGAGGGAGAGAAGGGGTGGGGAGAGAAGAGGGAGGGCATTGCAGGGGAGGGGAGCGGAGGCATTGCAGGGGAGGGGGCAGTGGGGAACGGGAGCTGGCATGGGGGCATGGGCAGCAGAGACCACTTTCCCAGGGGGCAGGTGGGAGCAGCCTCCATGAGCAGGGAGGAGCAGGGGTGGAGAGGGGATCAGCAGTGGTGGGCTGCGGCTGGGAGGAAACAGCCCCCAACAGGGCAGGCAGGAAGTGCGTGGGGACAGGGAAGCGACAGGAAGTGCTTGAGGTTCCATGAGCTCCTGGGCTGGCTCGTGGGGGCAGCAGAGCCCCAGGACAGGCCTCTGGACACTCCAGCTGCTCCTATACCCTGCCCCCACCCTCACCCCTGCCAGCTGCTCTGCTCTCTGCTGGCCAAGCAACTGCCCAGGGCCTGGGTTTGTTCCACTGGGCAATGGGAAAAAATGGAGAACTTGGGGCTGGAGTGGTAGCACAGTGGGGAGGGCATTTGCCTTGCATGCAGCCGACCTGGATTAGATCCCGGCATCCCATATGGTCCTTCCAGCACACCCAGGAGTAAATCCTGAGTGCAGAGCCAGGAGCAACCTCTGAGAATCGCCAGGTGTGACCCAAAAAGAAAAAAAAGGTTGCACTGCAGGGACGAGGGTCTAGTCCCTGGATCACCCGCTGCGGCCAGCGTGTGGCCCCCAGAGGCGCCCCCAGCGAGTGGGGCCCACAGCTCCCACTTCACTCCTGTCTCAGGGCCCACAGCTGGACTGCGCTCGTCCAGGGCAGGGAGACTCCTGGGCCTCACGAGGCTGGTGCTTCTTAAACCTCTTTCAGTGTGACTCAGGTTTGGGCAGTCTTCAGGCCTTGTCCTCGGAATCTGAGCCACGGGGTTGTGCTGGTCCCAGGGGCTTGTGTTTGTGAGGAGCTTCACAAGTAATTCCGACAGTGCACTCAGAGGACAGGAGCTTCACAAGTAATTCCGACAGCGCACTCAGAGGACACAGGAGCAGCGCGGCCTGTCCCACAGTCTATGGACCTCTGCAAGATTCTGCCTCGTCCAGCCCTTGCTCTCACGGGCACTCGCTTACCGTACCCCAGGAAATCCTGCTCCTGGCAGCTGGAGCCCCACATCGAGCAGTGCCCCCCAGCCTGCTGCTCCTCAGGGGTTCGGCTGGGACAGTGTCTCTGCAGGCAGCAGGGGTCTCCAGCTCTCCCCAAAAGTCTCCATTGTGGGGGCCCCACTCCAGATGGCCAGAGCCAAGTGACTCCCATTCCCGCCCCCCATTGCCCCAGCAGCGGGGTCCTCACTCCCTCTCCCAGGCCTGTTCTCGGGGCTTCTGGAATCCAGCCACCAGCGCACTCTTTCCTGCCTTCCTGTCCTCTCTCCTCCCAGGGGTCCTGGGGTGCCAGGCTGAGTGGGAGCCTGCACCTGGCGGTCACCACCTGACCTTCTGCCCAGGCTATAAAGGGAAGTGCTCTTCTGAGAAGGGAGAGGCAGGACAGCGGGGCTTTGTCTCAGAATAGTGCGAGCCTGGATTTGGGGAAGCCAAAACCTCTGGCTCCTAAAATTACCTGCTGGCAGCCTTGCCTCCTGCCCCCCCCAAGCCACCCGGCCATCTGGTGGTGACAGGGTCCCAGAACAGGTTGGGGGAGACCTGGCTCTGCTGACATGAGCAACTGCCAGGCTGGACCCAGCAGGTTGGGGTTCTTGCAGGGGAGGAATCTTACCCAGTGGGCGATGGTCCAAACAGCCCCCCAGGCCTGCGCGGACTTCTTTGGACATTTGGGGCCCAGCATATGGGAGGCCCTGCCCTCTCCCCAGAACCACTGTGAGTAATCACATAATTATGGGGTGAGCAGGAAGCACTTGAGGAAGGTACAGAGCTGTGGTCAGTTCCTCCACGGCCTGTTGGCAGGTCCCCCACCAGGGTGGAGGCCCCCTTCTCTCGTCACCTGCACTCAGTGGCTTTGTGTCCATGACCCTTGAACCCTACTAACCCCCAAGAGCGACTCCCGCGCCTCTCCCTACCGCCCCAGCAAAGCCAGAGTCCTCAGTCCCTGACTCCCCCCCATTCCCGGAAAGTCCTTTCCCTCTGCCCGGTCCCCCGGCTCCCTCCTTCCCGCTGGCAGAGCTACAAGGAACTTGGCCTCTTTATCTTTTCTTTTCGAAATGTTTGATCACAGACACATCGGTATTGCTGGCATGGCCCTTTTGTGGGCATGAGTGGGTCTGGCAGGGGAAGGAGGTTTGGGGCTAAATCTCAGCCCTGGGCCCTGCATGGAGACTCCCGCCTCTGTCGGCTTCTCTCATCTCCTCGGCAGAATGTTTGTGTATCGCCCAGGGCTTGTTTGAATAAATAAATCAGCACTATTTGTTTATAGAAGGCATATTAAATGTATACCGGACATTTTATATGCTAATTTACTTCCTCTTGGTTTGGGGGCCACACCTGGTAGTGTTACTCCTAGCACAATGCTCAGGGATGGCTCCCTCGTGGTGCCCAGGGGACCAGGCAGTGCTGGAGATGGAAACTGGGGCTCCCAGATGCAAAGCCTGTGCCCTGCCCTCTGGGGCACCTCCTCAGCCTACAAGAAGCTTTTTCATAAATACTAGTAAGGGGCCAGAGCGGTAGTACAACGGGTAGTACAACGGGTAGGGTGTTTGTTGTTCTGACAACATGGAAGGTAAGGGAGTGTATTTGGGGAAGCTAAAACATTTGGCTCCTAAAATTACCTGCAGGCACCGCCCTGCCTTGCCCCCATTCCCCAAACTCTGGAAGGGCTTCATAGCGAAGGTGACCCAAAGGGCAGTGCTGAAAGACAAGCAGAGATGCTCCAGCTGGACCAGAGCAGGGAAGGCTAGCTGGGCAGACTGCACAGCACGTTCCAATGATCAGGAGCGCTGTGTCTCCTGGGACCAGAGGCACTTCATCAGCTGCCCCCCAAAGCCCCTGGAAGAAGAGTGATAATGAAGAATTCTCGGGTAGGTATTATTGGTAACTATGTTTGGGAATGAGGCTGAGGTGCCGGTAGGGAAGCAACTTTCTCAGAGTCCCACAGTGGGGAGCCTGGGGTTAGAAGCCAGGCAACCCGCCTACAGTATCTATTTCATCTGTGTGTGGGGGCGGGGGGTCACCTGCCGTGGTCAGGAGACCCAGCAGCTACTCCCAGTGATGTTGGGTTCTATAGTCAGTTTCTTCTCAGGCCTCTTGGCAAGTCCCAGTGAGAAGCAAAGGGGCTTCCAGGGCCAACCCCAGCAAGGCTTGGGGCCAAGGAATGCTGGGGGGTCAGTTCAGGCCTCACACATGCAAGGCTGTGCTCAGGACCTTTGAACCATCCCTATGTCCCCAGCATCAGGATTCTCCCTATCTCTGAATTCATAAAGGAGTTTAAGAGAGGGAAAGGAAGGAAAAAGAGGCAGAAACCTTTCTCTTTTTACATCTTTTTAACAAAGGGGTAAGGTGTGAACCAGCCTTTCTTACTGAGTTTAAAGCAGAAAGGCTAGGGGCCTCCAGAGCTATAGCACTCCGGGTAGGGTGTTTGCCTTGTACATAGCAGACCTGGGTTCGATTCCGACATCCTTTATGGTCCCCAAGCACCGCCAGGAGTAATCCCTGAGCATTGTTGGGTGTGTGGCAATAAATAAATAAACAAAGCAGGCAGGCTAATAAAACCTGGGTTAGGATGTTGAAATAATTATCCCTGGTATGTTCTCTTTTATTATTAGTTTACTTTAATTGATTTTGCTGTTGTTGTTGTTTGGGAGCATACCCAGCAGTGCTCAGGGCTTATTCCTGGCTCTGCACTCAGGAGTCATTCTTCGGGGGCCATAAGAAGTGCCAGAGGTTGGACTCAGGTTGGACACAGGCAAGACAAGCACCTTATGAGCTGTGCTGTGTCCCCAGTCCCAATCATGGGATTTTATTTATTTATTTATTCATTCATTCATTTGTTTGTTTATTTGTTCATTTTTTGCTTTTTGAGTCACACCCAGCGATGATCAGGGGTTACTCCTGGCTTTGCATTCAGGAATTACTCCTGGCGCTGCTCAAGGGGACCATATCGAACCGCGGTCGGCCCCCCATGCAAGTTAAACGCCCTACCCGCTGTGCTGTCCCTCCGGCCCCTGTCATGTAATTTTAAATGACAGAGGAACATGGTATTATTTGCATAGCTTTTTGGTTTTGCTTTGGTTTTAGAGCCATACCCAGTATCACTGTATCACTGTCTTCCCGTTCATCATCGATTTGCTTGAGCGGGCACCTGTAACATCTCCATATGTCCTCTCTCATGCTAGTGCTTAAAGATTACTCCTGGCTCAGCACTCTGGGATCAATCACTCCTTGTGGGGCCAGGAATCAAACCTGGATTGGCAGCATGAACTGCTGTCTGTACTATCTCTCCAGCCTCTATTCTCATTTTCTGTAAGGACCATGTTCGACAGTGTCGGTGTAGGATGCTTAGGAGCCAGCAGTTGGGGTGCAGTGGGATGAGGTGTGGACTGAAGAGGGGCAGCGCTGAGTTTTGGACTCATATTCTATGTGTATGCTCAGAATCTTTCATTCTGTTCTGGTTTGTTTTTGTTTTTGGACCATTCCTGGCAATGCTCAGGGGTTACTCCTGACTCTGCACTCAGGAATTACTCCTGGAAGTGCTCAGGAATCATATGGGATGCTGGGGATCGAAGCTGGTTTGGCCGTGTGCAAGGTAGGTGTCTTACCTGCTGTGCTGTTGCTCCAGCCCTGCTCAGCATCTTTGAGCTATCACTAGCATTCATATATTTTACCATAATTTTGTTTAAATGTTTGTTTTACCAATATTTATTTTGTTTATTGTAATTTTACCATAATTTTGTTTTAAATTTTTATTTTGCCAGATTTATTTTATGTTTATTACTATTGAAGTATTTATTTTGTTTATTGTGATTGTATAGTTTAAAATATTGCGATTATATACGCTAGTTACATAAGAGAGAAACAGTTTACAATAGTGTTTATGCTTTAGGTGTACACTGTTACTTCAGCACACCCACCACCAAAGTACCAATACCAGAGCGCCCCACACACACACAATATCCCTAGTTCTCTTCTTCTCTTACCTTCTCTACCCATTTGGTAACCTCAGTCTGTCGTCTGGGTCTTAGAGTTTGTTTTCATCGAACACTTTCTACTCTTTGCTTTTCTTTTTTGGGTCCACCCAGCGATGCTCAGGGATAACTCCTGGATCTGTACTCAGGAATTACTCCTAGCGGTGCTCGGGGACCATATGGGATGTCAGGGATCGAACCCGGATTGGCTGCGTGCAAGGCAAATGCTCTACCCGCTGGACAATTGCTCTGGCCCCTTTGTATTTTTTTTAGTGAATCAAGATTAGTTTATTTGTTTGTTTGTTTGTTTGTTTGTTTGCTTTTTGGGTCACACCTGGCGATGCTCAGGAATTACTCTTGTTGGTGCTGGAGGGACCACATGGGGTGCTGGGGATCGAACCCAGGTCGGCCACGTGAAAGGCAAACTCCCTACCCTCTGTGCTATCGCTCCTGCCCCAGAGGCAAGATTGTTTTTATTGAACGAAACTTTTTAGAAAGATCTGAGGGGAGAAGGGAGAAGTACATGTTCAAGAGAGAACACAGGCTTCTCTGGAGTGGAGAAAAGCGAGCAAAAGAGACAGAGACTCCCCAAGCAAGATATGTGTTCAAGGGCCTGAAGATCAAGCCTCTGTGGCACTGTTTATTCCACTTATTAGTGAGATCATCTGCTATTTGTCTTTCTCCTGACCTGACTTATTTCACTTAATGTGACACCCCCTCCCCCTGCCCGACAGTTCCATCCAACCATAGAAAAGAGCAAGCCTTGATCTTTTCTTAGATCAGAGTAATATTACATTGTGTATATATACTGTAGGTTTATTTATTTATTTAGTATTGAACCACAGTGAGATACACAGTTACAAAGTTGTTACTGTGGTGGGTTTCATCATACAATGTTCCAGCCCTGTCCTTTCACCATATGCTATAGGTACTTTATCACTAACCTATTGTTGGGCATTTGTGTTGTTTCCAGATCTTGGCTATTGGCAATAGTTGCTGCAATGAACAAAGGTGTACCTCCATCCTTTCAGTTTGGTGTTCTTGGAATAAGCGTTAAGTAGGAGAATCCTGTGATTCCAGGGGAGTTCTATCTCTACTCGAGAAGTGTCCGTACTGTTTTCCATAGAGGCCGAACAACACTCCCAACAATGAGTGTTGCCTTTTCACCGCACCTCCTCTTGCACTGGTTATTTCTGGTGTTTATGTTTTTGCATTTCTTGTTTTCTTCAGTGTCAGGGATGGAGTGCGTGGCCTCACACAGGGAAGGCAAGTGCTCTGAGCTGAGCAGCAGCCCTGGCCCACGTTCATTCTCACTGGTGCGAGATGCTGCCTCACTGTCATTTCCTTGAAACATTTTTAGTTTGGGAGCCACACCTGGTGGATCTCAGTGACAGCCCCTGGCTCTGTGCTCAGGGATTGTTGCGGGTGGTGCTCCGAGGACCAGACAGTGTTGGAGTCAAATCTGGGGCTTTGATAAAAGCAGGACCTCCAGTTTCCGGGCCATCGCAGGGTCAGACCCAGTAGTGCCCAGAGGCTCTGCCTGGCTGTGCTCTGGGTGGTCTGTGAGACCATACGTGTGTGAGTGATTGAAGCAAGGTTGGATGTGTGCCTCTCTCCGGTGCTCTCTCTGATCCCCTTATTTTAATTCCTGTCTCTTCCGCAGGTGGATACGGGCCTCTCCTGCAAGGCTGCATTATCTTATCTGTGGGGCTTGAACTTCCAGGACTCCTACATATACAGATCCCCCTCTCTTTGTCCCATGAACTGTCGCTCCTGCCTTCTGTGCCCCTGAGCTGGAATGTCCCCTGTCGGTCACAGCCATGCCTGGTCCTGTGCTGTTCAAGAACACCCTTGAGAGGGCCTTGGCGCCCCCATCCCAGAGGTCCTGGGGAGCCTTAGCTGCATCCTGAAGCTTTCTGGGTTTTTTGGTTCTGGTTCGGTTCGGTTTTTGGGGTGGGAGGGATTCAGGCATTGGCTCTGACTTCCCCCACCATTCTTGCTTGTCCTCTGACCAGCCTGAGGGTCCCTTCTGCCCTGCTTTTGTTTCTGCAGTCCGTGGTTGTGCCCGGTGCCGGGGAACTGCTGAAGCGCTCCAGATCACAGTGGGTCACGTCCTGGGAGACGCTGGCAGCCCCTACCTCATGGGACTGGTGAGGCCAGGCGGGGGGCCTGAGGGGGCCTGGTTTGGGAAAGGTCTGGGGGGGAGGGGGAAGCCTGTGGACTGAGACCTGGGCGTGGCCTGGTGGGCCGCTCACACCCGCCTCTGTCCTTCTGCAGATCGCCAGCACCCTGCAGGCCAGCCGGCCGGACTCGTACCTGCAGCGCTTCCTCAGCCTACAGCAGAGTTTCCTGTGCAGCACCTTCGTCATCGCCTTGGGAGGAGGCTGCTTCCTGCTGACGGCGCTGCACCTGGAGAGGGACCAGGTCAGGCCTGGCGGCCTGGCATAGGTACCCCCACCCTTGCTCAGGACTGAGCCCCAAGCAAGGAGCATTGCCCCCTCTTCAGCTCCTGGTCCATTCATTGGTCCTTTATGCAAAAACAGATCCCGGGGAGGGGATGCCAAGTTTAAGCCTTATGGAACCCGACTCTCCAGAAGGGAAGGGCCGATGAGAAACAAACAGAACAAAAGCAGAAGTTAGAACATGTTCAAGGCAGCAGGTGCTTGGGCAGCCAGAAAGCAGGAAGCAGGGTGGAGAGGGACAGATGTGGGCAGGGGGCGAGTGTTTGCCAGGCTGGTGAAGACTGTCTGTGCTCAGGAGACCCTGGGAAGATCTGGAGTAGGTGAAGGCAGGAAATGAGGGAGCCAGGCATCCCCCTGGGGAGTGAAAGTTTGAGACTGAGGTTGGGGAAGTTTCTCATGTGCTGAGCAGCACCAGGGAGGCCAGAGGGGCCAGAGCAGGAGTAAGAGGGATGAAAGGGGCAATAACAGGGCAAGAGCAGGGCAGGATCTGGAGGCCGGTAGGGGTCTGTGGCCCGCAGGCTGAGTCAATGGGAGGGTTCTGACGGTTTCCAGTAGATGATCCTACCGGCTTCTGATTTCTACTGCCAAAGCCGCTTGGGCTGCGGGGCAGAGAACCCTACAGGGCCACAGTGAAACCCTCTGGTGCTGTGTAGTGGGGCTGGGGCTATAGTGGCCACTAGTTTTGTTGCTGTTTGCTTTGCTTTGTGGTTTGGGCCACACCCAATGATGCTCACGGTTTACTGCTGGCTCTGTGCTTAGGAATCACTCCTGGTGGTGCCCAAGGGACCATATGGGATGCCGGGATCAAACCCAGGGGTCAGGCGTAAGGCAAATGCCCTCGCTGCTATGCTACATTGCTCCAGGGCAGCGGTGATCACTTTGAAGGTGGAGGAAAGGGTCGATGCGGAGTCTATTGGGAAATGGAATCTGGAGACTCCCTGGCAGGCTAGGCCCAGGCCTGCTCCCAAAGTACTTTCTAGCGCCTCTGGGCATGGCTGACCTCCCTCTTCCCACAGGAACCCCAGCCAGAAAGGACGCCAGCAGCGGGACCTGGAACACCGAGGCCTGCTTTCCGGCGAGGCTGCAGACCCTGAGCCACCCACCCTGCCCGCTCGGCTTCCTCGTGCTCACGCCTCTGCCTACCTCTGGCAGCGGCTCCGCAGCCCCTGCAGAGCCGCACCTGCTCCTTCTCTTCCCCCTAGTGAAAGTCACCATGGCCTGGCACCGAGGCTGGAAACTGAGCTGTCAACATTGTCCGCAGGAGGCCTGGGCCGGGCCTATGCAGCACGCTGTGCATACAGGACGCTCCTCACCTGATCGCCTGAGGCCCCCATTAAACACAGCTTGTACAAAGCCCCTACAAAGTACAAAGCTTTAGGACGACCTGGTGCACTGCCGCAGGGCAATGCAAGAGGGGTGAAGGATGTGGGAAGTGGGGGAAACTGGGGATGCTCAGCAGGGGACTCTGGTGTCGCCTTGGCCCAGCTTTCCCTCTCGGCAGGATCAAGAGGGCACAGGACAAGTTTCTGCACACACTCACCTCTGACCCAATGGTGGGGCCGGATGAGGAGTCTCAGGGACAGGCAGCCACTGGGGTGTGGCTTCAGGTTTCCCAGCTGTCTCTGCTCTGTGAGGGAGTGCTGGCATGGCTGCCTGCAGGGCTCCTGGCCGTGCCTGCTCTGCACCCCAGCGCACACCTGGGGCATGGAACAGTGCATCAGGGGCCCTCTGCGGGACCACACTTGTCGCTGGCATCAGAGCAGCTGGGCACAGCGGGCCCTGTGGGAGCTGAACAGCTTCCAGGCGGGCAACGGTGGGAGGTATGTTCTAGTGCTGGCCTTGACAGGAGCCGTCCCTCCCCCTGCCCTGGTGCCAGCCAGGAGATCCGCTGTGCCCATGTGATTGACACCTCTGCTGTGTCAGCCCTGTTCTCCCGGCAGCAGAGGGTCAGCTATGACCCAGCCCCCACACAGCTCCCTCACCCCTGCCTGCTTCTCTCCTGTCCCCTGCAGTGCCCTCCCTGTCCTCGGGTTTGGAGAAGACGGAGGCCCAGCAGAGAGGGTCCAACCCTAGTCCTCAGTGGCTATCCTTAGCAATCTCAGGCTCTCTGGCTGCCACCCACGAGCTGATGCAGGGCCCTCAGAAATGGGTCCCCGAAGTTACAAAGATAATCATGCATGAAATACCGGGTTTCTCCTACAAAGGAAGGGCCAGTCTATGTGGGGGACCAGTGTCATAGTCCTCCGTGTGGCTGGGCCAGCTCCTGACTTCTCTGAGCTCAGAGTCTCTGGCTGCATTCATGAGGCCTATGTAGTGTGCGGTGGTCAGTCAGGCCTAGTGTGATTCTCTTTGGATGGACCCTGACCCCACCAGCCCTGACCCTTCCTCTTAACAACCCTGGGGAGGATTTTGGTGAGGCTCAGAGCCCAGAAAAGAACCAGAAACTTCCCAGTGGGGGTAGCCACAACCACCCTCCCCACCCCGAGTCCCTTCGGTGGAAGATAGGGGGCTTCCACCAAGGCCAGTCCCACTTGTTAGCATCTATGGGTACCTGTCACCATGGTGGGCAGTGATGCCCACTCCCAAGCTGCCCAAGAGTCAGCAAGGCACACTTTGATTGGCCACTTACGCACCTCCTGGGGCAGACGCTGGGCTACCTCCCTTAACGGCCTATGAAGAAGTGGGCCTCGGCTGGTAAATGGCAGGTGAAGGTATGGTGGGAGGGAATCCCCGCGGCAAAGGTGTGGGCCCAGCCAGTGGGAAGGGCCCAAGATCCTCAGTGAGTCACGGAGGTGTGGGGTGTGGCCCCGAGCAGGAGGTGTGTGTGTGTTTTGCGGGAGGCCCTGGGTGCTAGCTGGGGAGCGAGGACTGGTCATCAGCTCAAGCACATTCTGCTGTCTGGCTGCTGGGCAGGGCAGGGTGGTACTTTCTGGGACAGAGGGAGACAAAATGCTCAGCCACATGTCTATGGGCTGCATCATCCAGGGTGTTCTGAGGCTGGGCAGGACCAGGGCTGGCAGAGACTGGGAGGGAGAGAACAGGGTGTGTTCTGCAGCCGGCCCAAGGGACCCTTATATTCAGTTCCCACATGGTGTCCCCTAGGCCCCTGGGGTCAGTGATGAGATGGGGCTGGGGCGAGGTCTCAAGGCGAGGTCTGTGAGAGCCCCTCTTGCGCTCAAGCAGTACCTCCATTCCCAGCCCGAGGGTATCTGTTGGGTAACCCCATTTGACAACTCTGCCCTTGCCTGTGGACCATGTCGGTAGGGGCAGAGGAGCAGCAGGAAGAGGACCCCAAACCCAGCTGGCATCACTGAATATGCCAGTTGCTCTCTCCAAACAAATGCTGTACCCAGCTCCTGGGGGTCAGCACCTCTTACACATGCTTGTTTCTTCCTGGGTGGATGATCCAGTGAGAAGGTGTAGATCAGGGGGTGCTAAGAAAGCTCCTTTCATTCTGACCTTAATCTTGGGGGGCTAAGCGTGTGTATTGAGGTGATCACCCCCAAGCCCAGCTGTTGCCCTGTCATGTCAGGCACCGTTCAACTTGCTTCCCTGAAGAGCTGGTTCCTCCTCCTTGGTGTGTGAACCTGTGGGACCCTTTGGCTCAATGCAGCCCCTAAAGATAGAAGGTGGCCTTGAGGGGCTGGAGCGATAGCCCAGCGGGTAGGGCGTTTGCCTTGCACGCGCCGGCCTGTGCCGGCCCGGGTTCGATCCCGGCATCCCATATGGTCCCCGAGCACCGCCAGGAGTAATTCCTGAGTGCAGAGCCAGGAGTAACCCCTGAGCGTCGCCGGGTGTGACCAAAAAAGCAAAAAAAAAAAAAAAAAGAAAAAAAAAGAAGGTGGCCTTGGGATGCTATAGCCAGGCTTTTGTCCCAAACACAGAATTTAGGGGGGGTAGGTGTCTCCTTCTACTGCCTTATTTAGAGGTTTAGAGGTGTGTGTGGCAGAAACTATATTTATGTATTTGTTTATTTATTTATTTTGCTTTTTTGGGTCACACCCGACGACACTCAGGGGGTTACTCCTGGCTCTTCAATCAGGAATTACTCCTGGCAAATTACTCCCTGACCATATGAGATGCCAGGGATCGAACCTGGGTCAACCATGTGCAAGGCAAATGCCCTACCCACTGTGCTATTGCTCCGGCTCCATGCAAAAACTATATTAAGCAAGAAAGGGATTAAAAAAATTCAGGGCCAGACAGATACCACAGCGGGTGAGGTGTTTGCCTTGTACAGGGTGAACCTAGGTTGAATTCCTGGTACCACATGTGGTCAGTCCCCTGAGACCCTCACTGCATGAGCACAGAGTCAGGAATAATCCCTGAGCACTCTTGGGTATAACTCCCAAAGATAAAAAGCCTATAAGGAGCTTACAGAATTGAGGGGGGAAATGGGAGATTCGGAGTCAAATTTCCTGGATCTCTTATTTGAGGGTCTTTGCCAGAGTTCAGAGTTCCAAACAGCATATGCCCCACTTGTTTGCCACCACACTCAAGACTTAAAGGTATAAAAGAAAGGCTGAGAGGGGCCGGAGCGATAGCCCAGCGGGTAGGGCATTTGCCTTGCACGCGGCCGGCCCATGCTGGCCTAGGTTCGATCCCTGGCATCCCATATGGTCCCCTGAGCACCGCCAGGAGTAATTCCTGAGTTCAGAGCCAGGAGAAATTCCTGATCACTGCCGGGTGTGACCCAACAAGAAAAAAAATAAAAGAAAGGCTGAGAGATAGCACAGGGGTTAAGGCATTTGTCTTGCATACAGCTGACCCCACTCCTGGCGCCGCAAATGGGCTCCTGAGCACTGCCAGGTATAATCCCCAAGCACAGAGTCAGGAGTAAGCCCTGAGCACCACTCAGGTGCTGGTCCAATAGCATGGGTATGGTCCCATAGCCCCTTTTTTTGATTTTTGGGCTACACTTGAGCAAGGCTTACTCCTAGTTCTTGGCAGTGCTCAGGGGACCATATGTGATGCTAAGGGATTAGGCACACAAGGTGAGACCCTTCACCCCTATACCACCACCCTCCAAAACTGGAAAACAACAACAACAAGCCCCTCTGGACCTGTCCAGCCCCTCTGGAGCCGGACTATTTGTCCCAGTTGTTGTACTTCATGCCTGTGCCTTGAGTTATAGCTCCATGAAGATCAGGGAAACCAGCACGTTTTTCTAAAAGAGCATCAAAACAAAAGAACAGTGAGAAAAAAATAATAAGACCAAAACCAAGAACGAAGACCGTGTCCGTTACAATCACTCAAGGGGCCACCTGCCCTCTCAGCTGTAGCGTGTCTCCACAGGAAGGAATTCTTCATTTCTGCCGGTCTCAGTCTGTGATCAAAGGAAACTGAAGCTGCTAGAATTTAGGAGGCTGGAACATGCTTGAGTGACAGAACAGGAACTTCTGTGTTTGTGGGGGACTCAGAGCCATCTGCTCCGAGCAGGAGAGAGGCAGCGTTCTGAGCAGAATCCAGGAGGCGGGCCCAGGCTGGGGACTGGGGGACCTCCCACAGGGCCCCGCCTGAGAAGAGGCATCTCCAGCGTCACCTGTGGGTGGTAACCTGTGCAGAAAGTGATCAAAGGGTGGAGGCAAATGGCACGTGGAAGTTAATGGAGGGTGGAGCTAAGCAATGAGAAAATGCTTTTTTTTTCCTAGAGGGGCCAGGAGAGTAATCTGGCTGGTTTCTGAGTCACTCAGAACCATGGACACATGATACAAATCAGCGCACACTTCCTGAGCACCTGCTAAATGTCATTTACTCATTCAATCAACAAACATTCTCGAGCACCTACAGAACTTCAGAGATGAATCAGACGAGGTAGAGCTCCTGAGGCTCACAGTCCATCGTAGGTGGGTGGTGGGTGGGGAGGAGGCGGAATCGTGTCCAAACATCAGCACGAGCTTGGTGTGGTGGAGCCGGCAGACATATTACTCAAGTTCCCAGGGAGGGAGGCACAACTGTGCAAGTGGGTCAGGGGCCACTTTTTGGAAGAAGGCACGACCGTGCTGGGTTTCTGAAAGACAAGAGGAAAGAGCGAGCTAGGTGAACTGCTGAGGCAACGCCTGACTAAGGGCGAGGGCAGGAGGGGGTGCCCATGGGACGCTCTCCGTGGTCCTGAACCACCGCGAATGAGTAGAACCAGGGTTTTGGCTCTGAGAAGATAGCAGGGACTGTTAGACAGTGATCCCAGGCCTCCCTTCCTTCTTCAGGTCCCAAGAAGTAGTAACTGAGCAAATTCAAGGAACTCCACAGTCACCGTGGTGCAGTGTAATTTTCCAGATGGATTTACTGCAGGTTCGAGGCCAAAGATGGGCATGAGTGGTGAAGCGTTATAGAGGATCTTGGAGACCATGTTAAGGAACTTAGATGCTTTTAATCCATAGGAAATGTGGAGGCATGGAATGATTTTGTTCAGGGTAATAGTAGAGGCTACGTGTGTGATTTATGTAATTACTGTCAAGCATGAGGAAGGAGATATGTTGGAGCAAGTGGGGCTGAGTTTTAACAGGAACCAAATGAGGGGAAGGGAGATTGGAGATAGTCCATGAGCAATGGGGCCACTGGGAGAGCTAGGGAGGGAAAGTGAACCCTCTGATGTGGGAGTTGAGGGGGTGCGCCCTCACGGCTCCCAGGCTTCCTGCCTGGAGACAATGGAATGGGGATACCATTTGTCGAAAGATGATGAGTTCAGTTTTGGATGTTCTGAGTTTAAAGTGCTTTGGCATGCACTGTGTGTCAGCGTATGTGTACGTGGAAGATTGCATATGGACAACATGGCCTAGAGGCAAGGCCACACCCAGAGCTGGAGATTGGGATGTTGTGAGCACATGAGTGATGGGCAGAAACCCCAGCGTGGGTAGGCAACACTGCCAAGTCAGAAGATGCCTGACAGGAAGGGGAGACTGAGGCCCAGTTTCCAGAGATACTGTGGCTGAGGGGAGGAGGTCTGAACTCTTGTCTGTCAGATCTGGGGTGCTGGTGTCTCTCAGAGAGCTCTGCAGAGCAGAGCACTAGAGTGCTCAAAGATATCCTGTGCTCAGTATACCCGGAAACATGCCCCCCCAAGATTCAGTGTGCACACTCAGATTAAAGACTCACAGAAACCCTCAGTGAGGAAGCCTCCTTCTCCGTGCTTATGCCAACCATGGCCCCTGTGACGCTGGACACGAATCTATGTGCCCCATTTGGTCTCAAGTTGCCGTCTCTGTTGACCTATTGAGTCAATGTCAGAAGAGTCTGCCCCTTGCTGGGTTCAGCTTCTCATTAAGTCAATGAGAACACTGTCCTAAGGAAGCTTGTAGAGACACTGTGGGGCAGTGGAGGGACCTCTGGGTTAGGGGCAGACACCCAAGTTTAGTGCAAGAGCATCGTTTAGCTGGTATGTGACCTTGGGTACATCTCTCATCCCAGGCCCTCAGGTTTACATCACTGACAGGGAGATAAAAAGAAAACCCTGTGTCTGGTGACTGATGGTCCCAGGTCCTGCCAGCATCTCTCAGGAGGCCTCTGCGGCTAGCCCAGGGTCATGCAGCCTGAGAAGATTGCTTGTGCTCTGAATTCCCCAGCCCTTGGAGCCCCTTTTTAACCCACTCAGGACATGCCCACAGGAGGCCAACAAGACCCCACAGTGGGAACGGCTGACTGAACGGTGGCAGCTCAGAGTTCCCCACATCTGAACGCCCCCTTACCTACTTGGGGCCCCCTTCGTTGTGGACTGAGATGTGGAGAGAGAATATTTCCCTGTGGTCCAACACTAAAGCTGGGCCCTGGGCAGGGCTGTGACAAAGAGGATGAGGGCATTGGAGGAGTGGGAAGGGGACCGTGGGGTCACCAGGAGTCGTGGTTGTCCCTTCCTCCCAGCTGACCACAGTTCCACAGCTTGATCCTGGCCTCTAGCTGGCGCATGCTGCAGGCACGAGGTCAACATGGGGAGTCAAGTCCAGCCCTGTGGTGCTTCCCTGTCTGCCTGTGTCTGTCAACGCTTGTCATCTCAGCGCCCGGTCTGCAGGCCTGAGCTCAGTGAGCTGATGAGGCAGCAGGCGACTTCCAGAATGAAATCTGTTTTCCTACCTCCCGTCCCAGCCATTCATACCCAACATGCCAAAGTATATTTTTTAGTCACTTCCACAAAATTTGAAAACACACCTCGAAGGCGCTAAGAAACACTAGCTTGGGGATGAACTCAGCTCACAGGAGATAGTAGGTGGGTGCTGGGGGTCGCCTGGTGCTGTGCCACCCTTGGCTGTGCCATGACTCACTGCCACCCTTCAGCAGATACACCTGCCTGTGGATATGGTGCCTCGAGCAGGCCACACGGAGCTGAGTACCTGTACAGCAGGCAGGAGCCAGAGTCTGGGTCAGCACCAGTCCAGCGCTGCCAGATGTGTGCCCAGGATGGGGTCATTTCTGGATCCTTCCATCTACCTGTGAAACACAGGGGAAAATTCTGCTTTCTGGAGCTCTGTCTGATTCTGACATTCTGTCCTCAGCAAGAGCAAGCAAAGCCTCAAACAGATGAAGGGGTGGTGTGTGTGTGTGTGTGTGTGTGAAAATGTGTGAAGTGTGTCATGTGTGTGCGGAGGTTGTGTGTATGTGTGTGCATGTGTGTGTGTGTCACAGATGCACAGTACCTCTATTAGTGGGACACCCGTCCATCATAGGGGACTCCTTCCTCCCCACCCCTCAGTGGTAGCTGCCACTCGGAGTCCCACGTGGTGTGAATCATACACGCTGATGGATCGAGGCATAGAGAAGGGGAGAGCCAGAGACAGTGGCACGCCCAAGGTCCTGTCACACTCCAGGCAGACCTATGCCTGCCACCTGACACTCAGGACTTGTCCCTCCCTTATACACAGCTGCAAGCGCCACTCAGCCTGAGGAAGTCCCCCAAGGAAGTCCTTCTGGGGGGCCCCAACCGGAGGTTTCCCTGCCGAGAGAAGCCTTCCCTGGAGCTGGGATGGGGTCTCTGTGCAACAGGCAGGAATCAGCCCCGGGAGACGTTTGCAGCTGGATCTGGGTTTCCTTTGGGGTCGTTGGCAAGCCTGGAGGCGGCATGGGTCCTGGTTCAAGCCCCCAAGTTGTCATATTGCTGGTTCTTGCAAAGCGCTCCCTGGCCTGACTGAATCAGAGTGCCCAGTATCTGTCCAACGGTCACGGTTGTCCTGCTGCCCTGGATTTCACCAAGAGACCCTCTCCAGGATGTCAAGCGCCCTCAGCGGCAGCGTTGGGATCGTGCTCCCTGAGGAAGGAGTGCGGAGGGTGGACGCCGAGTGGATGCTGCGGGCACAGCCTCGGGCACCCTCCTCTCAGCCCTGGTCCTCCACGGACCCCCGCGCGATTCTCGCAGGCTTCCGCTGCTTGCCACTCCGGCGTGACTGGGCCGCCCCGGGCGCCCTCGGGGCAGCACGTGGGGCGGGGGCCGGGGCCACATCCTGGAGCTGATTGGGCGCGGGCCTGGTGGGCGGAGCCGGGCCGCAGCTGTCAGAGCTCGGCAGCCGCGGCCGCCTTGCTTTGGGCTGGAACGGTGGCAGCGCCGCAGCGGAGTCCGAAGTGCAGCAACAGCCAGTCGGGCCTGGCCGGGATGGTGCAGCGGCGGCTCCGCGGCGCGCGCGCGCACTGAGCGGGCCCAGGCTGGGCCGGCGCCCCCGCGCCCCCCCGCCGCCCCGATCCCGGCCGGCATGATGTG
>JAJIBD010035235.1:0-27414 GCA_021461705.1 Cryptotis parvus
GGTGCCTAATCGGGAGGGGCTGTGGTCTCTGAAACTGATGTTTTCCAGGAACTGCTTGCAAACCCGACAGGTCTCAAGGCTAAGTAGTCCTATATTTTGTACGCAAAAATGTCTTAATCACTTAGTGTTTTCTTTGTATCTGCTGAGTCAGTATGAAGTAATCTCAGCATTTTATTTCCTTTGAATATATATATTTTTCCTTTTTAGTTGCTTTCCTAGTTGTAAACAGGAGACATACCTCTTGTATCACGAATGGGGGTAACTTCAGAAGCGTGCTCAGGAGTTTGACAGTTTGAGCGTCGAGATTGAAGCAGGGCTGGCCTGCTCAGGGGCCTACCTTACATTTGTTTGGCTACATTGAATTTTTCTTGGGTTAAGGGCATTTTTAGAGGGTAGGAGGCCAGTCTTGGAGGTGAGTAAGACGCACCAGAGGGGACCATGCTGAAGCAGGGCTGCTGCTTCGGTGCTGACCTGCTTGTATGGCTGTAAGAAAGCTAAACCTCTTTACAGGTGCATCTGGCTTCCACACTCTACTTCCTGCTTTTTAAAAATTTTTGGGGCTGGAGTGATAATCCAGCGGGAAGGGCATTTATCTTGTATTCAAGTGGACCTGGGTTCCATCCCCAACATCCCATGTGGTACCCTGAGCACCTCCAGGAGGTAATTCCTGAGGTGCAGATCAGGAGAGGAACCACTGAACATTGCTGGTCACTGGGTGTGACCCAAAGAGCCAAAAATAATTTTTAGCTTTGGTTTTGAGATGACCTGGCCAGTGAACTCAAGGTGTAATTTGGCTCTGTGCTCAGAGTCACTCCTGGTGAGCACAGGGACCATGGAGTGCTGGGGGGTTGATTGCATGCAAGGCAAGCACCCGACTCACAACTGTTCTACAGTCACTCCCAGCCTATCCACCACCTCCTGCCTTGATCATCTTTGTTACATCTTCCCTTCCTTCACTTGCTTGCTTGCTTGCTTCCCTTCCTTCCTCCTTCTTTCTTTCCTTTTCTCTTCTTTGTTTCTTTGTTCTTTTTGCTATTTTTGGAATTCGGCCATGCTCAGGGGTTGCACTTCTACGAGCGCCCTGCACTCAGGAATTACTCCTGTTGGTGCTCAGGGACCAATGGGAAAAGCTGGGACCCAACCCTGGCGAATCTAGTACAATACAAACACCCTACCAGCATACTATTGCTCTGGCCCCTCTATTAAGTTATAGAGTTGTATTCTTGTTTTGCTCTTGCGGGGTGACCACGGTGAGCCTCCTGTGATCCTCTTTAGTAGGGCGGCTTATGCTTGATGCCAAAAGACTGAATCTTGGCCTCCCACGCCAAACCATAGTACTCCCAATCCATTGAACTATGGCTCCAGAGCTATAGTTGGACTTTATTTTAGTTTCTTCATTTGATTCTGTTTTCCTTTTTTCTCCCTTTTTCTTATTTCTACTCTTGTCCCTCCCACTCCCTTCCTCATTCCACTTTCTCATTTCCTCCACTCCCTCCCTTACTCTCACATACTTCCTCCCTACTTAGCTCTTTTGCTTTTTTTCTGTGTTTGTACACTTCATGTGTTACCTATTCCTCCCCAGCCTAGATACCCACAGCTTTGAAGCTCAAAAAAAACAAGCTCCTGAATTGACGTTGGTCGTAGGTGGTTCTGTTCTTGACTGTCTTCCAGCCCTCGACCCGGTGCAATCTCTCCTCAGAGGTGGCTGCCTTCAAAGTTGGACGTTGAGTTTTTCCATCGCCTGGGGAATCTCAGGGGGCTCCGAAGTGAGGCTGTGAGGAATACTGTTGGAATTTCACCTGTGATCTGTGTTCTCTTCTGGGATTTAGTTAAATGCTCTATCATAGGGTTCATTCTACTTAATTACTGGAAGGTGCATCCCGCTTCTGGAGTGGGGGAGCTGTGCTTGGGTCTTGATTAAGACCAGTAACACAAGTCGTGATTACTTTCTCCACTTTACACCTGCTGCTCCACTCAGTGGCTGTTGTTAAGGAATGAAACTAAGGGAGCCAGGGAGATGGAGCAGGTCAAGGGGACTATGGTTGTTTTCCGTCACTGCATCACCTGGCGCTCTGCTGTTGTGTACTGGTGTCTGGCCAAGAACTACGAGGTGGCCCAACCCTGAAGGGGGCCATGTACACTAAAAGCGGCCAGCTGCATGGCTGGGAGTATCCCTGGGGAGAGGTCTCAAAGGCCCAGCTTTGAGCCCACCCCGTGCCCCCAGCGAGTGGGAATTCAGGACTCATGAGGACTCGGGAATGTGTCTGAGGTGAGGAGCCCAGGGCAAGGCTTCAAGTCTATGTTCTTTCCTGCCCTTCTTTGCTGACCAGAGGTGGGCTCAGTATGGAGCCCAGTCACGGGTGCCCCTGGTAGAGATAGCTGCAGTGTCCCATGGAGTGATAGTCGGGGGTTCATTGAGGCTTTAGGGAAAGATTTGTGAATCTGCTCTGCCCCTGGAGTGGCCCTGGAAGGTACTCCAGGGGCGGGAATTCTCTCCTTCCCGAACTTGTGTCTTGGGTAGCTTCAGGGGATAAGCCACTTTTTCCCTCACCCCACCTCTGTGGCCAGAGTAACAGGGCTGCCTCATAGAGACTAACAAGGAGCCAGCTCCACCCTTTTCCTCCGAGGACCCTGCTTGCCACAATCCTGGCAGATGTCTCTCTCTCTCTCTCTCTCTCTCTCTCTCTCTCTCTCAGTTTTGGGTCATACCCGCCATGTTCAGGGAATTTACTTCTGGCTCTGTATTCAGGAACTCACATGGTGGTGCTCAGAGAGGACCATATGGGATGCTGGGATCAAACCCAGGTCAACCATGAATGCAAGGCACTATACAACCCCTGTATTATCTCTCTGGCCCGAGAGAGCAGTGTTAATTGCATGACTGGTTGCCACCGCTGCTTTGGAGAACCCGCGGTGTCTCTGCTGAGCTCTCCAGGTAGACAAGAATTCCTTTCTTTAAAAAATTTTTTAATTAAGGTGTTTGTTCGCCAATAGAGTTTCAGGCATGCAATGATCCGAGCCGTGCGGTGACTGGTGCCCGGGCCCCAAAAACCGGCCCACCTCACTTGCGTCAGGCATATTTTTAATTGTGGTTTGTGTCCAGTATTCAGTGCTGTGGCTCACGTGGCTCTCCAGATACAGGGTGTTCCCTGGCTCTGCACCGCCCATGGTCCCTGCCGTACGTCATCTCCTGCCGCACCTCTCCTGACCCCAGTTCTTGCAAGAAATGGGGAGGGGACAGGGGGAAGTGAGACAGTGTACCTCCCGCCCTCCTACTCTGCTACTGGCCCCGAGAAATTGCGCCGTGCCCTAAGAAGCCAGCGCCCTGGCAATTCACAGGTTGGCTTGAGCCTCAGGGATGAAGCATGCCAGCAGCACGGCAGCCACTGGCGGCCCAGCCGCGCACTGAGCGTGGGGGCCTGGGTCACAGACAGGCTCAGCCACTCCTGCGGAAGGAGCTGATTCTGCAGTGGGGTAGGGGCGGCGCTGAGCTTCAGATCTCTGCGCGGGCGGGGGCACACTGTGCCCTCACCCCTGGGAAGCTGGACCCCCTCTAGAGCTGAGAGATTAGTTACTATGCATCGAGAGATGGGGCGAAGATGAAGGTATGGTGTGTGAGGGGGAGGGAGTAGAGCAGCAGGTACAGGTTACGTCCCTGGCGCCACATGGTCCCGAGGCCCCTGAGGTGCAGAGCAAGGAGTAGGCTTTGAGCACCACCAGATGTAGTCCCAATAAACAAAGGTAAAGCGGGGGTTCCTTTATGCTCTAGGGCTGACCCTCACGAAACTAAGTACTCTATGCTCTTACCTCTTGCTCCCCCTCTATGCCTGCCTGGGCACAGGTGGCGGTAAGCAGCGCTGTGGACGATGTGTGTGCATTTCTACTCACCTGCATGTACCAGGCAAAGCGTGTTTGTGTGCAAGCTTGTGTGTGTCCCACTGTCCCTACTGCCGAGGTCACAAGTGTGCTCATATCCCTACCAGGCCAGGCGCCCCCTGCAGACTGGCTCCGTATTTGTAGTGTGACTGTTACCTGCATGCGTGTGGACTTGCCGGTATCTTGCATGTGTGCATATATCTGTATATGCATTTGTTTCCAAGTATGTGTTCTCTTGGGTGAATTCATACATGTGTCTGTCTATGTGTACATGTCTGTGTGGTTGCCTCAGTATATAGATACGTATGTGAGACTGTGAAGTGTGTGGTGTGAGTATGTGAGTGCATGTATGAATACGCATGTTTGAGCATGCGTTCATGTGCTAGTGTTTGTGTCCAAAGTGTGTATGTTTCTAGTGTTTATGTGAAAGTATGGCGAATATGTGTACACATTAGTATATGCATGTGAATGTGTATATATTTGTGTGTGAGTATTTATGTGAATGTGTGTATGAATGTGTGTGTTTGAGTGTGAATAAAAGTGTGTGCTTGAGTGTGTATGAATGTGTGTGCGGGGAGTGTATGTGGGTGTGAGTGTGTTTGAGTGTGTGAGGTGTAGATGTAGTGTGTGTGTGTGTGTGTGTGTGTGTGTGTGTGTGTGTGTGTGTGCCCATGTGGGTGCAATCTTGACATGAGCCCTCTGAGCAGGATGAGTAAGGACAGACAGATTTGTTACTGCCGCCCCAGCTCCGGATATCCTTTTGGGTCTGCGTCTCAGGCTCCCAACACTTTTCCCAGGCCCGTCGCCCACTGGACTGAGGGCAGTCAGCAGCCAAAAGCTACCTGGGGCTCTGAAGGGACAAGCACAAGGTGAAGTTTCTCTGTCAGAAGCTCCACCCTCACCATCCCGGGAAGGGGGAGGGAGAGCAGAGAGACAGGAGAGAGCAGATCAGACACAGATCACACACTTACAGGACGCAGGGTGGACCAGACCCCTGACTGGCCCCCGCACCCTTACTTTGGTTGGCGACGGGGTGAGGGGCTATCCCAGGGGAGGCTCTTTGGCAGCTACTAGTGCCAGAGCTGGGACCCCTGTGTCATGATGGCTTCCACCTGGAGAAAGCAGCACTGATGGGCTGGGGCAGGCGGGAGAGGAGGTGGGGAGGCGCCTGGGGCGCCAGAGAGGGTCACAGGGGCTGGGCCTCTAAGACAGGCCCAACAGAAGTTGCTCTGAGTGCCAGTTCAGATCTTCATGGTGACTTCCCTTCAAACCCGCACTCTCTGTGGTTTGCTTTTTAATTGTGGAAGGCGAGTCTGAGCCGGTGGGGCGAAACCAGTGAACTCTAAGACCGATTCGGGGCACAGCTGAATGTGAGCTGGGTCCGCGAGACCACTGAGCTCTAAGACCATTTGCACCCAGCCAGGGTGGGGGGACAGGCAGCTGAAGTATGCCAGGGGAGGTTATACCAGCTCCAGACATCAGGCTGCGGGCGCGCTGTAGGCACCTGGCATTGCTGCCAGGCCACCCACAGTGTGGTACCGTTGGGGAAGCTAAGGCCCAGAGCCCTGGAAACCTCCACAGGGGCCCCCAACACAGCCAGGGAGGGGGCTGTCCGCCCCCTAGGAGCACCGTGAGTCCCACAGCCACCTGGGGGGCCTCTGTAATTACAGGATTAGGAGGCTGCCTCTCCCCTCCTCGCCCCTCAAAGCCACCTGCGGGAGACCAGGATCCCTGACGGGGCTGCCACCAGAGTGTGTCTGAGGGCACCCGGCGTCCTCGCGACAGGCGCAGCCTGAAAAACCCCATTGTGGCTGTGACCACTGCGACTAGCTCTATTTTGGGAGCGGGACCCACCCTGCTCAGCTGGAGGAAGGAAAAGGTGTATTTCAGTCTGTCCTGTGGGTGGGTGTGAGCCACGGCCGAGACAGACATGGGGGCTGCAGCTCGGCCAGCGGGCTCTGAAGGGGCAGCGGGAAGGAAGCAGCTGGCTGGGGTGTGGCAGGGAGGGCCACGTCCAGGTGGTTGTCAAACTGAGGAGGATGGGTGGCAAGCCACCAAGCCACTGGGCTTTCATTGTAGCCTAAGCCAGAGCTGGCAGACCCCACCAGCTGGCAATTTGGCCTGGCCTGCTCGCCACATCAAGACCTATCCCAGTGACCTGGTTCCACCAATTAGAGCCGCGCCTGAGGCCCAAGGCTGAAGAGCTGGCCCTGCCCTCAGGGCTGGGACTAGTTAGACTAAGAGAACACACGCGTACACACTACACGGGCATATAACACCTACGGGCACCCATGTAAACACATGCATGCGCATGCGCTACACACATATACACACGTGCACATGCTACACAGCTGCACGCAAGGAAGGGGCTCTCCTGCTCCTTGACGCTCTTAGCTCCTTTTGCTGGGTGTGACCTTAGGGTTTTCCCTGCCACTCCTTACCCTTCTCATCCTCCATGCTTCCTCAAGGCCAGGTCCATCTCACGAGTCCTCCCAGCTGGCCTTCCCTCTGCCTGCTCGCCTGCTGGCCCAGCTCGACACTGTGCCTGCTAAGTCCTCGCTCCCCCTGCATCCCTTGTCCACTCCCTGGGGTGCACCAGCCCGGGGTACAGGGGCCTGGACGGGAAGTGGCTCCTGTCTTTTGAAGGATGCCTTATAAGGGGCGAGGGAGCTAGGGCTAAAGGGGTGCCAGGTCCCAGGGACTATTCGGGCAGTGCCCTTAAGACCTCTAGCTCTGGGGCTAGAGGGGTGCCTGGTCCCAGGGACTGTTCGGGCAGTGCCCTTAGGAGCCTCTAGCTCTGCCCAGGCACAGCCCGTGAGCTCATTTATAGCCGCCGAACACTCGAAAGCTCTCTGAAATGAAGCTTTTCTTTTTCAGTTGCTTCATTAAACTCTTCTTAAGTGAGTGGAATGAGGATTGTCTTAGTTCTGTGGCGGGAGGCAGGGGTTTAGGGCACGGGAGAGTAGGCCCAGCCACCAGACTCGGGGCCCAGGAGGTGGGGGGCATGTGAGGTGACCCTGCCCCACCTTGCCCAGGGCAAGAGGTGGAGACCACACAGGTGTCAGAAGCCCGTGGTCCGCACTGGCTTTGCTCCAGGGTCCGCTGGGGACCTGCAGCTACAGCTAGCTCTGACCTAGGTCTGTTTCTTGTACCAGCCTGGCTCATCTTCACAGACATTCTGGGAACAGGCCAGCCTGGGAGGGGAGCTAGCTGAAGTCCCTGGGTGGAACAGGAGGGCGGCACAGAGTAGGCGCCTTATCGCAGCACAAGAGCAGAGAAGGGAAGTTTACAGGCTGCCCCTTAATTTCTCCCGCAGCCTGGGACACTTGGCTGTTACCGGGTGCCGTGACCTCAAGGCCTGCACCAGGGGCCCAGCAGGCAGGAGCTGTCCCTGGGCCCCAGGAGTGGGGTTTCCCCATCCATGTCTGCCCTAAGGAACAGTCATCCTGGGGAGCACAAGTGAGGCTCAGCCTCAGGCTCCCCCCTGCCAGCTCGCCTTGGCCATGCTGTGCGGTTGTTCACCTGGCTCGGGGGAGCTCCTCTGTCCTGCAACTGGGCCGTGGTGGCTGACATCCTCCTGGTAAGTGGCGGGGTTGGGCCTTGACTGCTCAGGAGCTGTGGGTAGGGGAGAGGCGCAAGAGTGTGATGAGGGGACCAAGGTCACTGGAGAGTACCCTGGGGCGAGGCTGCTCTGACATGAGTGTCTTTTGTTATCGGCCCAGTTTATAAATGAAGGCTAGTTCCCTGGTCTGGGAGCACTAGGGTCAAGGTCACAAAGTCTCAGGGGCCAAGACTCCACATGACTCCCTGCTTTGGGTTCCTGACCCTGCATGGCACAGCACAGAGAGAAAACTCTCCTCTGGGCAGAAGCATCCATAAGGAGTGCTGGAGCCTAGAGGCTAGGCTGGGGCCCGAAGAGGGCGGCAGGGGGCTCGTCCCGGCTGGGGCCCAGGTGACGGGCTGCAGAGGGTCGAATGCGATGCTCAGAGCGGTCTGCTCATCTGTACTGTCCTCACCCATCCAGGGCCTCCTGGGAGGGGACAGTGGGACTTTACAGGGGCAGGAGGTGGGGACAGGTGCCCAGGGTTGCGAGACTTAGGGGAGCTCAAAAGAATGCTTCTGCTCCTTTCTGATGACCCCACCATGGGTGGGAGCAGCCGTGAGGGACGCTGGGTGTGAGTCTGAACTCGGGGCTTGAAGCTTTGAAGCCTGGCTTGTGCCACTAATAACTAGTTTATGAGCAGAGCAAAGAGACGTGAGAGGCAGGTGGGGGAGAAGGTCCCTCCCTGCTGACCGGGAGGATGTCCGGGAGTACCCTGGAAACTAACACTTTACCTGTGGCGCCCGCTGGGATCTGGTAGCTCCTGAGCTTTCCCGTTCTCCTCTTTACATCACCCAGTCTAGCCTTACTTGAAAAGGGCAGTGGGAAATGTCCCTGCAGGGGTGGCTTGGGTGCTGTCTGACTACCAATAACTCTCTGAGAAAGCTGTCTTAGCATGGCTTTGCAGGAGGCCCCAGGCTTACGGGGAGATGAACTGCCTACCTCTGACTCCTGGGTGGGGACTGCTGGAATGGAAGTCTTCTCTGACCTCCTGTAAGGTGCGGTCTTGGCGCCAGCCCTGCCACCTCCACTTACCGCCCGCTGAAGGCCTGAGTCTGGGCTGCCCGCACGTCAATGACCACGGACCATCCGAACCGCCTGTGGTGTGAGCGGGAGCCTGCAGGAACAGGAAAGCACCGGCTGCCCCACACCCACATAGCTTGCTTGCTTTCAGGCATTCAGACAGCTCACAGAGCCTGCCCCCACAGCTTCCTTCACTGCCCCACAGTGACTACCACGACCAGAACACGCTTTTCCACATGACGGCCCACCAGATATGTGAGAGACTGTGTCTGTCCCCAGTGTCTGTGTTTGCAAGAATGATTAACCTGGCAGAGCCTGGAGGGAAGCTGTGGACAGGGGCAGGCATGGAGGCTCTGGGACCAGGGAAACAGCCCTGGTGGGGATGGTGTCCATCGGGCAGGCGCTGTGAGATGCTGGTCACATAGCCCAGCTCACCTGGGCCCCTTACTGTGGTGTTTCCTGGGCAGCGTGGAGACCTCACTTCAAGGCTGAGCTGCCCACCACTAGGAAGACTTTCCGGCCTGTTAGCCCACTCCTGGGCACTTTTGCAGAGACCTTTCCACACTGCTTGGTGCAGCTGGGTCAGTCACTGGAGGCTGGCACTCCAGGCGCCCCAGAGGCCATCTGCACCTCTCAGAGGAAGGCAGATCTTGGGCTGAATGCCCATCAGGGGAGCCGGTTACATGGGGGCAACTGCGTACCGGCTGGGTAGAGGGTGGAGAGGCGTGGGAGGTGAAGAAGGGAACTTGGCATGCAGACAGCTTCCCACCTGGAGCTGGGGAAGGGAGGCAGGAGGAGAGGGAGCAGGAGGGAGGGGGGATGGGGAGGGGAGGGGAGAGGCGGAAAGAGGGGAGGGTGTGGAGGAGGGAAGGAGGGAGGGGAGGGAAGGGAAGAGGATCCGGAGGAAGGGAGGGAGAGAGAGAGAGAGGGAGAGGGGAACATTACAGGGGGCAGGGGAGGGAGAGTGGGTTGCAGGAGTTAGGAGGGAAGGGGCGGGCATTTACTGCCAAGGAGGGAGGGGAGAGGAATAGAGGAGGAGAGGGAGAAAGGGGTGCAGGGGAGAGAAAGGGGAGGAGCATTAGGGGGAGGGGCGGAGGCATTGCAGGGGGAGGGGCAGTGGGGGCAGGGCTGGCATGGGGGGGCGTGGGCAGCAGAGACCACTCCCAGGGGGCAGCGGAGTGGGAGCAGCCTTACTCCATGAGGCCGGGGAGGAGGCAGGGGTGGAGAGGATCAGCAGTGGTGGGCTGCGGCTGGGAGGAGGCAGCCCCCAACAGGGCGGGCAGGAAGTGCGCAGTGGGGACAGCGAAGCGACAGGAAGTGCTTGAGGGTTCCATGAGCTCCTGGGCTGGCTCATGGGGGCGGCAGGGAAAGACCCCAGGACGGAGCCTCTGGACACTCCCATGCTCCCATGCCCTGCCCCCACCCTCACCTGCCAGCTACTCTTGCCTCTCTGCTGGCCAAGCAGCTGCCCAGGGCCTGGGGTTTATTCCACTAAGGCAATGGGAAAAAAAGAAATATTCAGAGAACTGAGGCTGGGTAAATTACTTCAAAGTGGGAGGGCATTTTGCCTTGCATGCAGCCGACCTGGATTAGATCGACATCCCCCATATGAAAGTCCCTTCCAGCACGCCCCAGGAGGTAAAATACTGAGTGCAGAGGCAGGAGCAACCTCTGAGAATCGCCAGGTGTGAACCCAAAGAAAAAAAGGTTGCACTGCAGGGGCGGGAGTCCACAGTCCCTGGATCACCGCTGCGGCCGGCGTGTGGCCCCAGAGAGGCGCCCCAGCAGAGTGGGGCCCTGGCTCCCACTTCACGCACTCCTGTCTCAGGGCCCTGGATGGGCGAGCTCGTCCAGGGCAGGGAGAATCCACAGGGCCTCACGAAGGCTGGGTGAAACTACTTAAACTCTTTCAGTGTGACTCAGGTTTGGGCAGTCTTCAGGCCTTGTCCTCGAGGTCTGAGCCCACTTGAGGTTGTGTAAATTTTGGGGGGCTTGTGTTTGTGAGGGGAGCTTCACAAGTAATTACGACAGTGCACTCAGAGGACAGGAGCTTCGTATTAATTCCGACAGCGCGCCAAGGACACACAGAACAGGCTTTGACCTGTCCACACAGTCACATGGACCTCTGCAAGATTCTGCCTCGTCCAGCCACTTTCTCACGGGCACTTCGCTTACCATTACCCCAGAAATCCTGCTCCTGGCGGCTGGAGCCGTAGAAGAGCAGTACCCCCCCAGCCTGCTGTCCCCTCACTCAGGGAGTTCGGCTGGGACGGTGTCTCTGCGAGTGAAACGGTCTCAGCTGCTCCCAAGAAAGTCTCTCCATTGAAATGGGGGCCCTCCAGAATGGCCAGAGCCAGTGAACCACATTTCCTTTACACCCATTGCCCCAACAGCGGGGTCCTCACTCCCTCTCCCAGGCAGCCTGTTCTACAGGGGCTTCTGGAATACAACCACCAGCGCACTCTTTCCTGCCCAGCTACACTGTCCTCTACTCCCAGGGGTCACAGGTTGCCAGGCTGAATTGGGGCCTGCCTGGCGGTCACCACACAGAGCCTTCTGCTTGAGCTATAAAGGGAAGTGCTCTTCTGAGAAGGGAGGAGGCAGGACAGAAGGGCTTTGTCTCAGAATAGTGCGAAACCTGGATTTGGGAAGCCAAAACCTCCTGGCTCCCTAAAATTACCTGCTGGCAGCCTTGCCTCCTGCCCCGCCCCAACCCACCCCGACCATCTGGTGGTGACAGGGTCCCAGGAACAGGTTAAGGAGACCTGGCTCTGCTGACATGAGCAACTGCCAGGCTGGACCCAACAGGTTGGGGTTCTTTTGGGGAGGAATCTTGCAGTGGGGCGATGGTCCAAGCAGCCCCCAGGCCTGCGCCCCGGACTTCTTTGGACATTTGGGGTGCTTATATGGGGAGGCCCTGCCCTCTCCCAAGAACCACTGTGAGTAATCACATAATTATGGGGGTGAGCAGGAAGCACTTGAGGGAAGGTACAGAGCTGGTCGGACCTCCCACGGCCTGTTGGCAGGTCCCCACCAGGGTGGAGGCCTTCTCACTCGTCACCCTGCACTCAGTGGCTTTTTGTGTCCATGACCCTTGAACCCTACTAGCTCACAAATCTGCAGCCTGCAGCCTCTTTCTGCCTCGCAAGCCGGAGATTTGATCTTCATTCCCATTCTGTAAAAATCCTTTCTGCGATCCCGGCTCCCTCGCTTCACTGCTAGCCGAGAGGCTGGGAACTTGGCTCTTTTTATCTTTCTTTTTCGAGAAATGTTTGATCACGAACTTACATCGGTATTGCTGGCATGCCTTTGTGGCCCTTTTGTAGGCATGAGTGGGTCTGACTTGGGAAGGAGAGGTTTGGGAGCTAAATCTCTGCCTCAGCCTAGGCCCTGCATGGGGAACTCCGCCTCTGTCGGCTTCTCTCATCTCCTCGGCAGAATGTTTGTGTAGCCGCCCAGGGCTTGTTTGGTACGTAAATCAGCACTATTTGTTTATAGAGGCATATTAAATGTATACCCGGACATTTTATATGCTAATTTACTTTCTGCTCTTGGTTTTGGGGGCCACCCCACCAGCCAGTGTTACTCCTAGCACACATTATTAAGGGTTAAACCTCGTGATACCCAAGGGACCCAGGCAGGGTGCTGGAGATGGAAACTGGGGCTCCCAGATGCAAAGCCACAATGCCCACTGCCCTCTGGGGGCACCTCCTCAGCCTAACCCAAGCTTTTTCATAAATACTAGTAAAGGGGCCAGAAAGCGGTAGTACAACAGGTAGCCTAGCAGGTAGGTGTTTTGTTGTTGTTCTGACAACATGGAAGTAAGTGTTTGGGGAAGCTAAAACATTTTGGCTCCTAAAATTACCTGCAGGCACCGAACTACCTTACTTTATTCCCCAAACTCTGGAAGGGGCTTGCTTCATATGAGAAGGTGACCCAACAAAGGGAGCAGTGCTGAAAGACAAGAAACCTTAAGAGATGCTCCAGCTGGACCAGAGCAGGGAAGGCTAGCTGGGCAGACTGCCGCGACGCGTTCAATGATCAGAGGCGCTGTGTCTCCTGGGACCAGGAGGCACTTCATCAGCTGCCCCCAAAAGCCCCTGGAAGAAGAGTGATAATGAAGAATTCTCGGGTAAGGTATTATTGGTAATATGTTTGGGAATGAGGCTGAGTGCGTTGGGAAGCAACTTTCTCAAGAGTACCACAGTGGGGAGCCTGGGGTTAGAAGCCAGGCAACCCCGCCTGCAATATCTATTTCATCTCTGTGTGGCCAAGGCGGGGAGGTGCGCCTGCCGTGGTCAGGAGACCCAGCAGCTACTCCCAGTGATGTTGGGATTCTATAGTCCCAGTTTCTTCTCAGGCCTCTTGGCAAGTCCAGTGAAGCTTAAAGGGGCTTTGGGGCCAACCCAGCAAGGCTGGGGCAAGGAATGCTAGGGGGTCAGTTCCGGAAACACACTCACACATGCAAGGCTGCTCAGGACCTTTGAACCATCCCTATGTCCCAGCATCAGGATTCTCCTATCTCTGAATTCATAAAGGAGTTTAAGAGAGGAAAGGAAGGAAAAAGAGGCAGAAGCAACTCTCTTTTACATCTTTTTAACAAAGGGTAAGGTGTAGAACCAGCCTTTTTCTTACTGAGTTTAAAGCAGAAAGGCTAGGGGCCTCCAGAGCTATAGCATCCGGGTAGGGGTGTTTGATTGTACACTTAGCAACAGACCTGGGTTCGATTCAGGCACATCCTTTATGGTCCCCAAACCATACAGGAGTAATCCCTAAAGAGCATTGTTGGGTGTGGCAATAAATAAATAAACAAAGCAGGCAGGCTAATAAAACCTGGAGTTAGGATATTTGAAATAATTTATACACAGGGAAAGTGTGTTCTGTTTTTATTATTAGTTTACTTTAGGTGAGGGAGATTTTACAGCATTTGTTGTTTGGGGGCATGCCGCGGTGCTCAGGGAGGCTTATTGGCACCTGCGCTCAGGAGTCATTCTTACGGGGCCATAAGTGCCAGAGGGTGGACTCCAGGTTGGACACCAGCAAGACAAGCACCTTATGAGCTGTGCTGTCCGGTCCCCCCAATCATGGGATTTATTTATTTATTTATTCATTCATTCAATTTGTACATTTATTTGTTCATTTTTGCTTTTTGGAATTCCCATTCAAAAGATGATCAGGGGTTACTCCTGAGAAAGCTTGCACATTCAGGAATTGCTCTGGCGCTGCTGGGGACCATGTCGGAGCCATGGTGAAGCCCCCATGCAAGTTAAGCTTTTACCGCTGTGCTCCCTCATTCCCCTGTCATGTAATTTTTAAATGACAGAGAGACATGGTATTATTTGCATAGCTTGGTTTTTTTGCTTTGGTTTTAGAAGCCATACCGAGTATCCCGCTGTATCACTGTCTTCCCGTTCATCATCGATTTGCTTGAGCGGGCACCTGTAGCACTTATCTCCATATGTCCTCTCATGCTAGTGCTTAAAGATTACTCCTGGCTCAGCACTCTGGGATCAATCACTCACTTGTGGGGCCAGGAATCAAACCTAGTTGGCAGCATGAACTGCTGTCCTGTACTATCTCTCCAGCCTCTATTCATTTTCTGTAAAGGACCATGTTAGGCGATTAGCCGGTGTAAGGATGCTTAGGAGCCCAGCAGTTGCCCAGGGTGGAGTAGGATGAGGTGTGGACTGAAGAGGGGAGCAATGCTGAGTTTGGACTCATATTCTATGTGTATGCTCAAGAATCTTTCATTCTGTTCTGGTTTGTTTTTGTTTTTGGACCATTCACTGCTTAATGCTCAGGAGGTTACTCCTGGCTCTGCGCTCAGGGATTATTCCTGGAAGTGAACAAGAATCGCCCATGGGATGCTGGGGATGAAGCTGGTTTGGCCGTGTGCAAGGTAGGTGTCTTACCTGCTGTTGTTGCTCCAGCCCACCAACTCAAAAGCATCTTTGAGCCTATCACTAGCATTCATATATTTTACCATAGTTCTTTGTTTAAATGTTTGTTTTACCAATATTTATTTTGTTTATTGTAATTTTACCATAATTTTTGTTTTTAAATTTTTATTTTGCCAGATTTATTTTATGTTTATTACTATTGAAGTATTTATTTTGTTTATTGTGATTGTATAGTTTAAAAAATATTGCGTTTATATAAATGTTACATAAAGAGAGAAACAGTTTACAATAGTGTTTATGCTTTAAGGTGTACACTGTTAAACTTCAGCACACCCACCTGCAAAGTACCAATACCAGAGCGCCACGCACACAATATCCCTAGTTCTCTTCTTCTCTTACCTTCTACCCATTTGGTAACCTCAGTCTGTAGTCACAGGTCTTGGGGGAGTTTGTTTTCATCGAACACTTTCTACTCTTTGCTTTTCTTTTTAGATATAGCGATGCTCAGGGACCCAACTCCTGGATACCATGTACTCGGGGGTACTCCCTAGCGGTGCTTTCGCGAGGGGACCATATGGGGATGTCGGGGATCGAACCGGATTGGCTGCGTGCAAGGCAAAAAATGCTCTACCGGCGCTGGACAATTGCTCTGGCCCTTGTATTTTTTTTTTTAAAGTAATCAAAGATTAGTTTATTTGTTTTGTTTGTTTGTTTTGTTTGTTTGCTTTTTAGGTCCCACACCACCTGGCGATGCTCAGGAATTACTCTTGTTGATTACTGGAGGGGACCACATGGGGTGCTGGGGATCGAGACCCAGGTCGGCCTTGCAGTGAAAACAAACTCCTACCCTCTGTGCTATCGCTCCTGCCCCAGAGGCAAAGATTGTTTTTATTGAGCGAAACTTTTTAGAAAGATCACAGGGGAGAAGGGAGAAATTACATGTGTTCAAAGAGAAAGTGAGCTTCTCTCTGGGTGAAGAAAGAAGCGAGAGCAAAGAGACAGAGACTACATAAGCAAGATATGTGTTCAAGGGCACGAAAGATCAAGCCTCTGTGGCACTGTTTATTCCACTTGTGGTAGAGATCATCTGCTATTTGTCTTTCTCCTGACCTGACTTGCTTCACTTAATGTGACACCTCCCCCTGCCCGACAGTTTCCATCCAACCATAGAAAAAGAGCAAGCCTTAGATCTTTTCAACTGGAGTCGGGACCAAAGCCAGCCACATTTCACCCTGTATATATACTGTAAGGTTTATTTATTTATTTAGTATTGAACCACAGTAAGAGATACACAGTTACGAAGATGACCACTTTTTGTGGTGGGGTTTCATCGCCCCACAATGTTCCAACCCCTGTCACTTTAAAGCACCTTCTGCTTCCGCTAGGTACTTTATCACTAACTCATTGTTCCAGGCATTTGTGTTGTTTTCAGGTCTTGGCTGATGGCAGCCAGTTGCTCTTGATGAACAAGAAAGGAGGTGGCCACTCCATCCCTTTCAGTTTGGTGTTCTTGGGACCCCTTTGTTAAAAATAGGAGAATCGCAGTGATTCAGGGAGTTCTAGCTATACTGCGAGAAATTATCCGTGCATATTTCCATAGAGGCCCGGGCAGCACTACCAACAATGATGTTTGCCCCGCACCTACTCTTGCATGAAGTTTTTTCTGTTTACATGTTTGCTTGCATTTCTTGTTATTCAGTGTCCAACTGGGGGATGAGTGTAGCCTCTCCTAGGGAGAGCAAATTAACATCTGATTCCAGAGCATCCTAAACCGCGTTAATTTCTAACTTGTGCTGAGATACTTTTACCTCCACTGCTCATTCCGCGAAACATTTTTTGGTTTAAGGGCCACCACCAATTTGGATCGGTGACGGCCTGGCTCCTGTACTCAGGGATTGTTCACGTTTGGGCGTTATAAGGATGGAACACAGTGTTGGAGTCAAATCTGGGAGAGCAACGATAAAAGCAGGACCGCCACGATTTCAAGGACATCTAGCAGGAGTCAGACCAAATGAGGTGCTTTAGAAGGCTCTACCTGGCTGTGCTCTGGGTACAGATCACAACAGGGTTTCGCCACGTGTGTGAGTGATTTAAACAAAGGTTGGATGATCTATTTATTGCTTTGCCTCTCTGCCAGGTGCTCTACCACTGCAGTCCCTTATTTTAATTCCACCATCTCTTCCGCGGTGGATACGGGCCTCTCCTGCAAGGCTGCATTATCTTATCTGTAGGGGGGCTTGAAGACTTCCAGAGGACTCCCTACATATACAGATCCTCTGCTTTGTCCCATGAACTGTAAGCTCCCTGCCTTCTGTGCCCCTGAGCTGGGAATGTCCCTGTCGGTCCACAGCCATGCCTGGTCATAATGCTGTTCAAGAACTTCCCTTGAGGAAGGGCCTTGGCGCCCCATCCCAAGAAGTCCCTAGGGAGCCTTAGCTGCATCCCTGAAGCTTTCTGGGTTTTTTGGTTCTGGTTCAGTTGGTTTTTGGGGGGTGGAGGGTTTCAGGCATTGGCTCTGACTTCCCCACCATTCTTGCTTGTCCTCTGACTGACCAGCCTGAAGGGTCCTCTGCCCTACTTTTACTGTTTCTGCAGTCCGTGGTTATTGCGCGGTGCCGAGGAACTGCTGAAAGCGCTCCCAGATCACAGGTGCGTACCGCCGGAGAGCCTTCGCAGACCTACCTCATGGGACTGAGGTGAGGCCAGGCGAGGAGCCACAGGGAGCCTAGTTTGGGAAAGGTCTGGGGAGGGGAGGGAAGCCTGGCGGGCTGGGACCTGGACGTCGTCACCTGGTGGGCAGCTCACACCGCCTCAATCCTTCTGCAGATCGCCCAGCACCCTGCACAGGCCAGCCCGGCGGTTCATACTCCCACGAGAAGATGGCTTCCGCCATTTGGCAGGAACATGTGAAGCACCTTATACTCATGCGCCTTGGGAGGAGGCTGCTTCCTGCCAGCGAGGCGCTGCACCTGGAGAGGGACCAGGTCAGACCTGGCGGCTGGCATAGAGTACCCCCACCCTTGCACAGCCTGGGACTGAGCCCCCAAGCAGGAGCATTGCTCCCTGCTTTGGCTCCTGAAGTGCATTCATTGGTCACTTCATGCAAAAACAGATCAGGGGAGGGGATGCAGAGTTTAAGCCTTGCGGGAACCCCAGTACTCCAGAGAGGAAGGGCCGATAAGAAACAAAACAGAACAAAAGCCCAGAAGTTAGAACAGCATGTTCAAGGCAGCAGGTGGCAGGCAGCCAAAAAGCAGGAAGCAGGGGGTGGAGGGACAGATGCGGGCGGGGGGCGAGTGTTTGCCAGGCTGGTGAGAGGCTGTGCGGTAACTCAGGAGACCCTGGAAGATCTGGGGTAAGGTGAAGGCAGGAAATGGGGAGCCAGGCATCCCCCTGGGGTAGAAGTTGAGACTGAGGGTTGGGAAGTTTCTCATGGTGGGCAGCACCAGGGAGGCCAAGAGGGTGGGGCAGGGTGAAGGGATAGAAAGGGCAATAACCGGGGGCAAGAGCAGGGGGCAGGATCTCTGGAGGCGGTGGGGTCTGTGGCCCGCGGGGCTGAGGTCAATGGGAGGAATTCTAGTTTCCAGTAGATGATACTACCCGGCTTCACGATTTTCTACTGCCAAAAACGCGGCTTGGGCTACTTGGGGGCGAGAGAGAGAACCCTACAGGGCCACAGTGGGAAACCCTCTGGTGCAGAAGTAAGGTGGGGCTGGGGCTATAAGCGTAGCCACTAGTTTTGTTGCTATTTCGCTTTTGCTTTATGGTTTGGAGACCCACGCAATGATGCTCACGGTTTACTGCTACTCTGTGCCCAGGTGCTCCTGGTGGTGCCCAAGGGACCATATGGGATGCCGGGATCAAACCCAGGAGTCAGGCGTAAAGGCGTGCCGCCGCTGCTGGCACTACATTGCTCCAGGGCAGCGGTAGTCACTTGAAGGTGGAGGAAAGGGGGGTCCCGTCTGAGGTCTGTTGAGGAGAGGAAATGGAATATGGGAGACTCCCTGGCAGAGCTAGGCAGGCCTGCTCCAAAAAGTACTGGCCTCTGGAGCGGCTGGGCACCCTCTTCCCACAGGAACCCAGCCAGAAAGGGTGGGACGCCAACAGCGAGGACCTGGAACACCCCGAGGCCTGCTCCCGGCGGCTGAGGCTACAGACCCAAGACACCCCACCCTGCCGCTTCGGCTTCACCGTGCTCAGCCTCTGCTGCCTACCTCTGGCAGCTTGGCTCTGCACACCTACAGGCCGCACCTGCTGCTGCCTCCTTCCCCCTAGTGAAAGTCACCCATGGCCTGGCACCGAGGCTGGAAACTGAGCTGTCCAACGTGTCCATGGGGAGGGCCTGGAGCCGGGCCTATGCAGCGCGCTGTGCATACAGGGCGCTCCTGTTTGATAAGCCTGAGGCCCCATTAAAGCTTACAACTTGTACTAAAGCCTACAAGAAAGTACAAAGCTTTAGGCGACCTGAATTTTCACCGAAAGGGCAATGCAAGAGGGGGTGAAGGATGTGGGAAATTAGAAACTGGGGGATGCTTTCAGCAGGAGTTTCTGGGTAGTCGCCTTGGCCCAGCTTTCCCTCTCGGCAGGATCAAGAGGGCACAGGACAAGTTGCGCACACACTCACCTCTGAACCAATGGTAGGGGCCGGATGAGGAGTCTCAGGGACAGGCAGCCACTGGGAGGGTGTGGCTTCAGGTTTTCCCAGCTGTCTCTGCTCTGTGAAGGGGAGTGCTGGCATGGCTGCTCCTGCAGGGGAGTACCACTTTATGCCTGCTCTGCACCCCAGAAAAAAGCGCACACCTGAGGCGTAAGAACGAAGTGCATCAGGGGCCCTCTGCGGGGACCACACTTGTCGCTGGCATCAGAGCAGCTGGGCTTTGGCGGGCCCTGTAAGGGCTGAACAGCTTCCAGGCGGGCAACGGTGGGAGGCCTGTTCCTAGTGCTTGGCCTTGACAGGCGTCCCCTCCCCCGCCCTGAAGTTGCCAGCCAGGGGAATCGCCATGACCATGTGATTGGCTTCCCTCTGCTGTCAGCCCTGTTGTTCTCACATTTAGCAGAGGGTCAGCTGAAGACCAGCCCCACACAGCTCCTCACCCCTGCCTGCTTCTCTCTACACTGTCCCCCTGCGAAAATTGCCCTCCCACTGTCCTCAGGTTTGGGAGAGAGCGAGGAGGCCCAGCAGAGAGAGTCAACCCCTAATTGCTCAGTGGCTATCACTTAGCAATCTCAGGCTCTCTGGCTGCCACCCACGAGAGCTGATGCAGGGCCCTCAGAAATGGGGTCCCGAGTTACAAAGATAATCATGCATGAAATACCGGTTTTTACTACTACGAAGGAAGGGACCGGTCTATGTGTGGGGGACCAGTGTCCGCCGTCACCTCCATTGTGGCTGGGTAGAAAGCACGGCTTCTCTGAGCTCAGAGTCTAACACGGCATTCATGAGGCCTATGCGAGTGTGCGGTGGTCAGTCCCAGGCCTAGTGTGATTCTCTTTGGATGGACCTGACCCCACCAGCCCTGACCCTTCCTCTTAACAACCCTGGGAGGATTTTGGTGAGGCTCAGAGCCCAGAAAAAGAACCAGAAACTTCCCAGTGGGGTAGCCACAACCACCCTCCCACCCGAGGTCCCTTTGATTTGCCGGAAGATCAGGAGTGAGCCCTGAGGCCTGGTCACATTTGCGCCTGCTGAGTTTGTGCCACCGCTAGCCTGTGCCCCTTTCAGCTAAATAAGATCAGACCCCCAAAATTTGTTGCCCACCCAGCATTTTCACCTGCCTGGGGCAGGCGGCTGGGCTACCTCATAGCGGCCTACCTATGAAGGGAGTGGGCTCGGCTGGTAAATAACTTGAGTGAAGGTATGGTGGGAGAATCCCGAATGAGCCGAGGGTGTGTGGAGCCCAGCCAGTGGGAGAGGGCCCAAGATCCTCCACAGTGAGTCACGGAGGTGTGGGGGTGTGGCTATGGGAGCAGGAGGAGTATTGTATTATTGTTTTGCGAAGGAGGCCCTGGGTGCTGGGGGAGGGACTGGTCATCAGCTCAAGCACATTCTGCTGTCTGGCTGCTGGGCAGGGAGCAGGGGTGGTACTTTCTGGGACAGAGAGGGGAGACAAAATGCTCAGCCACATGTCTATGGGCTGCATCATCCAGGAGTGTTCTGAGGCTATGGGCAGGACCAGGGCTACAGCAGGAGAGACTGGGGGAGGAGAGGAGCAGGGTGTGTTCTGCAGCCATTAAAGGGACCCTTATATTCAGTTCCCACACTTGGTGTCCTTTGGGCCCTGGGGTCAGTAGTGAGATGGGGCTGGGGCGGTCTCAAGGCGGGTCTGTGAGAGCCCCCCTCTTGCGCTCAAGCAGTACCTCCATTCCACAGCCGAGGGTATCTGTGGGTAACCCCATTTGACTTGGCTTCTGCCCTTGCCTGTGGACCATGTCGGTAGGGGCAGAGAAGTAGCAGGAAGAGGACCCTAAACCCAGCTGGCATCACTGAATATGCCAGTTACTCTCTCCCAAACAAATGCTGTACCCAGCTCCTGGGGAGTCAGCACCTCTTTACATGCTTGTTTCTTCCTGGGTGGATGATCCAGTGAGAAGGTGTAGATCAGGGGTGCTAAGAAAGCTCCTTTCATTCTGACCTTATCTTGGGGGAGGCTCGGTGTGTATTGAGGTGATCACACCCCAAGCCAACTGTTGCCCTGCCATGTCCTTTGGGCACCGTTCAGCTTGCTTCCCTGAAGAGCTGGACCACTCTCCTCGCTTGGTGTGTGAACCTGTACAGGACCCTTTTGGCTCAATGCAGCCCTAAAGATAGAAAGGTGGCCTTGAGGGGGCTGGAGCGATATGGGTAGGCGTTTGCCTTGCAGCGCGGCATTCAACGCGACCCGGGTTGTCCCACGGCATCCCATATGGTCCCCCGAGCGCCGCCAGGAGTAATTCCTGAAGTGCAGAGCCAGGGAGTAGACCCTGGCGTTGCCAGGTGCGACCCAAAAGCAAAAAAAAAAAAAAAAAAAAGAAGGTGGCCTTGGGATGCTATAGCTGGGAAGCTTTTGTCCCAAACACAGAATTTTAGAGGGTAAGGTGTGTCTCCTTCTTTACCTACATATTTAGAGGTTTAGAGGTGTGTGTGGCAGAAACTATATTTATGTATTTGTTTATTTATTTATTTTGCTTTTTAGGTCACACCGGCGACTCAAGGGGGGTTACTCCTGGCTCTTCAATCAGGAAATTACTCCTGGCAAATTACTCCTGAAACATATGAGATGCCAGGGATCGAACCTGGAATTCAACCATGTATAAGGCAAATGCCACACCCACTGTTAATACTTTATTATCCCCACGGCTCCATGCAAAAACTATATTAAAGCAAGAGGGGTTAAAAAATTCAGGGCCAGACAGATACCACAGCGGGTAGGGTGTTTTGCCTTCATGCTGCCAGGGGTGAACCTAGGTTGAATTCCTGGTACCACGTAGTGGTCAGTCCTGAGACCCTCACTGCATGAGCACAAGAGTCGGGAATAATCCCTGAGCACTCTTGGGTATAACTTTCCCAAAGATAAAAGCCTATAAACCCCACAGGAGTGAAATGGGAGGTCGGAGTCAAATTTCCTGGATCTCTTATTTGAGGAGGTCTTTGCCAGAGTTCAGAGTTCCAAACAGCATATGCCCCCCTTGTTTGCCACCCCACTCAAGACTTAAAGGTATAAAGAAAGGCTGAGAGGGCCGGGCGGTAGCCCAGCGGGTAGGGCATTTGCACTTTACACTTGTAACCGGCCCATGCTTGCCTAAGGTTCGATCCCTGCCCCCATATGGTCCCCTGAGCACCGCCAGGAAGTAATTCCTGATTTCAAGAGCCAAGGAGAAATTCCTGATCACTGCAGGTGTGACTGAAACAAGAAAAAAAAATAAAAGAAAGGCTGAGAATAGCACAGGGGGTTAAGGCATTTGTCTTGCATACAGCTGACCCCACTCCTGAGAAACACCGCCAAATGGGCTCCTAGGCACTGCCAGGTATAATCCCCAAGCACAGAGTCAGGGAGTAAATACAAGGCACCACTCAGGTGCTTTGGTCCCAATAGCATAAGGTATGGTCCCATAGCCCCTTTTTTGATTTTTGGGCTACATGAGAGCAAGGCTTACTCCTGAGTTTAGCAGCGGCTCAGGGGACCATGTGATGCTAAGGATTAGGCACTGGGGTGAACCCTTCACCCCTATACCACTTTCCCTACAAAAATGGGAAAACAGCAACAGCAAGGCCCCTCGGACCGCATCCAGCCCCTCTGGAGCCGGACTATTTGTCCCAGTTGTTGTACTTCATGCCTGTGCCTTGAGTTATAGCTACATGAAGATCCATCGGGGAAACCAACAGCATTTTTCTAAAGAGCATCAAAACAAAGAACAGTGAGGAAAAAAAATAATAAGACCAAAACCAAGAACGAAGACCGTGTCCGTTACAATCACTCAAAAAGGGAGCCACCTGCCCTCTCAGCTGTAGCGATGTCTCCACAGGAAGGAATTCTTCATTTCTGCCGGTCTCAGTCTCTGTGATCAAAGGGAAACTGAAGCTGCTAGAATTTAGGAGGCTGGAACATGCTTGAAAGACAGAACAGGAACTTCTGTGTTTGTGGGGACTCAGAGCCATGCTCCGAGCAGGAGGAGAGGCAGCGTTCTGAGCAGAATCCAGAGGCGGCCCAGGCTGGGGCTGAGGACCCAATCCCACAGGGCCCCACCTGAGAAGAGGCATCCCAGCGTCACCTGTGGGTGGTAACCTGTGCAGAAAGTAACAAAGGGTGGAGGCAAATGGCACTGGAAGTTAATGGAGGGTGGAGCTAACGTGAGAAAAATGCTTTTTCCTAGAGGGGCCAGGAGAGTAATCTGGCTGGTTTCTGAGTCACTCAGAACCATGGACACGGATTCAAATCAGCGCACACTTCCTGAGCACCTGCAAATGTCATTTACTCATTCAATCAACAAACATTCTCGAGCACCTACAGAACTTCAGAGATGAATCAGACGAGAATTAGAGCTCCTGAGGCTCACACAGACCATCGTAGGTGGGTGGTGGGTGGGGAGGAGGGAAGAAATGCGTCCAAACATCAGCACGTGAGCTTGGTGTGGTGGAGCGGCAGGACATATTACTCAAGTTCCCAGGGAGGGAGGCACGAAAAAAAGCAGTGCAAAATTGGGTCAAAACAATTTTTTTGGGAAGAAGGCACGACCTCCAAGGTTTTAAAAGGCAAGAGGGAAAGAGCGGAGCTAGGTGAACTGCTGGAGGCAACGCCTGACTAAGGGCGAAAAAGGGGCAGGGGGTGCCCAGGGACGCTCTCCGTGGTCCTGAACCACCGCGAATGAGTAGAACCAGGGTTTTGGCTCTGAGAAGATAGCAGGGACTGTTCAGACAGTGATCCCAGGCCTCCTTCATTCTTCAGGTCCCAAGAAGTGTAGTAACTGAAAAGGCAAATTCAAGGAACTCCACAGTCACCGTGGTGCAGTGTAATTTTCCAGATGGATTTCACTGCAGGTTCGAGGCCAAAGATGGGCAGTGAGTGGTGAAGCGTTATAGAGGGATCTTGGAGACCATGTTAAGGGAACTTAGATGCTTTTAATCCATAGGAAATGTGGAGGCATGGAATGATTTTTGTTCAGGGTAATAGTAGAGGCTACGTGTGTGATTTATGTAATTACTGTCAAGCATGAGGGGAAGAGATATGTTGGAGCAAGTGGGGCTGAGTTTTTTAACTTAGGAACCAAATGTGAGGGGAAGGGGGTGATTGGGAGATAGTCCATGAGCAATCGGCCCACTGGGAGAGCAGGGGAGGGAAAGTGAACCCTCTGATGTGGGAGTTGAGGGGGTGAACCCTACGGCTCCCAGGCTTCCTGCCTGGAGACAATGGAATGGGGATACCATTTGTCGAAAAAGATGATGAGTTCAGTTTTGGATGTTCTGAGTTTAAAGTGCTTTGGCTTCACTGTGTGTCACCCGTATGTGCATTGGAAGATTGAATATGGACAACATGGCCTAGAGGCAAGGCACACAACCGAGAGCTGGAGATTGGGATGTTGTGAGCACATGAGTGATGGGCAGAAACCCAGCGAAGGGGTAGCACTTGCCTAAGTCAGAAGATGCAGGATCATTGGTGAAAGGGGGGGATTGAGGCCGCAGTTTCCAGAGATTACTGTGGCTGAGGGAGGAGGTCTGAACTCTTGACTGTCAGATCTGGGGTGCTGGAAAAATCTCAGAGAGTTCCGAAGAGCAGAGCACTGAGAGTGCTCAAAGATATCCTGAGGTGCCTCAGTACCCGAAACATGCCGCCCAAGATTCGAGTGTGCACACTCAGATTAGAAGACTCACAGAAACCCTCCAGTGAGGAAGCTTCTCCTTCTCCGTGCCCAGCCAACATGGCCCTTAGACGCTGGACACGAATCTATGTGCCCCATTTGGTCTCAAGTTGCCGTCTCAGTTGACCTATTGAGTCAATGTCAGAAGAGAGAGTCTGCCCCTTGCTGGAGTTCAGTTCTCATTAAGTCAATGAGAACACTGTCCTAAGGAAGCTTGCGAGACTAACTGTGGGGCAGTGGGAGGGAGCTCTGGGTTAGGGGCAGACACACCCAAGTTTAGTGCAAGAGTCATCATTTAGCTGGTATGTGACCTTTGGGTACATCTACTCATCCCAGGCCCCTTCCAGGTTTACATCACTGACAGGGAGATAAAAGAAAACCCTGTGTCTGGTACGATGGTCCCAGGTCCTGCCAGCATCTCTCAGGAGGCCCTCTGTGGCAGCCCAGGGTCATGCAGCCTGAGAAGATTTCCTTGTGCTCTGGGAATTCGCAGCCCTTTGGAGCCCTTTTTTTTTTAACCCACTCAATTTTGTGCCCACAGGGAGGCCAACAAGACCCGCACAGTGGGAACGGCTGACTGAACCCGGTGGCAGCTCAGAGTTCCCCCCACATCGGATTACGCCCACCACCTACTTGGGGCCTCCGTTTGTGGACTGAGACGTGGAGAGAGAATATTTCCCTGTGGTCCGACATAAAGCTGGCCCTGGGCAGGGCTGGACAAAAAGAGGATGAGGGCATTGGAGGAGTGGAAGGGGACCGGTGGGGTCACCAGGAGTGCGTGGTTGTCCCTTTACCAGCTGACCACAGTTCCACAGCTTGATCCTGGCCTCTAGCTGGCGCATGCTGCAGGCACGTGGGTCAACTGGGGAGTCAAGTCCCAGCCCTGTGGTGCTCCCTGTCTGCCTGTGTCTGTCAAGGCTTGTCATCTCACGCCGTCTCTGCAGGCCTGAGCTCAGTGAGCTGATGAGGCAGCAGGGCGACTTGAGAATAAAATCTAACTGTTCCACCTGCCCCGTCCCAGCCATTCATACCAACATGCCAAAGTATATTTTAGATCACTTCACAAAAATTTAAAACATCACCTGAAGGCGCCACAAGAAACACTAGCTTGGGGATGAACTCAGCTCTCACAGGAGATAGTGGGTGGTGCGCTGGGGGGTTGCCTGGGGCTGTGCCACCCTTGGCTGTAAGCACATGACTCACTGCCACCCTTCAGCAACACCTGCCTGTGGATATGGTGCCTCGAGCAGGCCACACGGGAGCTGAAGTACCTGTACAGCAGGCAGGAGCCAGAGTTCGGGTCAGCACCAGTCCAGCAGCCCAGCCAGATGTGTGCCCAGGATGGGGTCTCATTTCTGGATCCTTTTTCCATCTACCTGTGAAACACAGGGGGGAAAATCCTGCTTTCTGGAGCTCTGTCTGATTCTGACATCTCTGTCCTCAGCAAGAGCAAAAGCAAAGCCTCAAACAGATGAAGGGGTGGTGTGTGTGTGTGTGCGTGTGTGTGTGTGTGAAAATGTGTGAAGGTGTGTCATGTGTGGCGAGGGTTAGTGTTGTGTGTGCATGTGTGTGTGTGTCACAGATGCAAAGTACCTCTGTGGTGGGGACACCCCCGTCCATCATAGGGGACTCCCCTTCCTCCCACCCCCTACAGTGGAAGCTGCCACTTCGGAGTCCACGTGGTGTGAATCATACACGCTGATGGATCGGGCGCATAGAAGGGGAGGACCCAGAGGCACAGTGGCACGGCCCAAGGTCCTGTCACACTCAAGGCAGACCTATGCCTGCCACCTGACACTCAGGACTTCCTCCCTTATACACAGCTAAACGCCACTCAGCCTAGGAAGTCCCCCAGCGAGATCCTTCTGGGGGGCCCCAACCGAGGGTTTCCTGCCAGAAAGCCTTTCCCCTGGAGCTGGGATGGGGTCTCTGTGAACGTAGGTCTGAATCAGCCCCCGCGGAGACGTTTGCAGCTGGATCTGGGTTTCCTTGGGGTGCGTTTGGCAACCCCTGGGGCGGCATGGGTCCTGGGGTCAATCCCCCCAAGTTTGATCATATTTCTGGTTCTTGCAAAGCGCTCCCCTGGCCTGACTGAATCAGAGTCGCCCAGTGGTCCAACGGTCACGGTTGTCCCCTGCTGCCCTGGATTCACCTAGAGAGACACCTCTCCAGGGATGTCCAAGCGCCCCCTCAGCGGCAGCGTTGGGGATCATGCTCCCACTGAGGAAGGAGTGCGCGGAGGGTGGACGCCGATGGATGCTGGGCGGGCACAGCCTCGGGCACCCCTCCCCTCTCACCCTGGTCCCTCCACGGACCCCCGTGCGATTCTCGCAGGCTTCCCGCTGCTTAGCCACTCCGGCGTGACTGAGCCCGCCCCGGGCGCTCCCCTCGGGCAGCACGTGCGGGGGCGGGGACCGGGGCCACATCCTGGAGCTGATTGGAAGCGCGGCCTGGTGGGCGGAGCCGAGCCCAAGCTGTCAGAGCTCGGCAGCCGCGGCCGCCTTGCTGTTGGCTGAAACAGTGGCAGCCCAAGCGGAGTCCGAAGTGAGCAACAGCCAGTCGGCCTGGCCGGGATGGTGCAGCGGCGGCTCCGCGGCGCGCGCGCGCGCACTGAGCGGGCCCAAGGCTGGGCCCGGCGCCCCCCGCGCCCCCGCCGCCCCCGATCCCGGCCGGCATGATGTG
>JAJIBD010035236.1:0-12545 GCA_021461705.1 Cryptotis parvus
ATGACTGTAAGTGATAAATTCCTATCATTGAAATAATAAATTATGAATGAAGTAGGTAATTGTCATTTTGCTATAACTTTTTTTTTGGTCACACTTCGGTGATGCTCAGGAGTTGTTCCTGGCTCTGCACTCAGAAGTACTCCTGGCTGTGATGGGGCACCATATGGGATGCTGGGGATTGAACCCTGGTCAGTCACTTGCAAGGCAAGCGCCCAACCTGCTGTGCTATCACTCCAGTCTAAAGGACTATTCTTGACTCTGAATCTGTGCTTAGGGGTCACTCCTGCAGTGGCAGGTGACCAATCATATGCAATGCTAGGGATTGAACCGGGGCCAGCTATGTGTAGGCAAATGTCTTAATCCCTGTACTTATCTCTCTGGCCCAAAGTGTGAAATTTTTTACTTTTTAGATTTCTCTCAGTTGCTGCTGCTATTTTTATTTGCATAATTTCTGGGTCACACCCAGCAGTGCTGGGAGGATGCTCCTGGCATGGTGCTTGGCATGGGAGCTCCCTGCAGGTGATGGGGTCAACTATGCAGTACTGGGGACCACATAAAACACATCCTTGGGGTATCTCTGACCTGCTCCATTGATTATATATGTTTATTCTCATGGTTTCAAAGATGTTAGATCAGTCTGTCCTGCACCATGCTGACTATGAACTCCAAGAGGGGGAACTGGCTTCATCCCTGACCAGTTCCATTACAGCCCCAGGGGTCAGTTAACACCCAGGTCGCTGTGGGCACACCCCATGGGCAGAAGTGGGGAACGAGGTACCCTATCCTCATCCCCCACCCCACCTCCAATGACCCAGTGAGCACCTTACCAGCTGTGCAGATGCCATTTATCACTAACCATGAACCAGGACTTTGATAAATCTCTGGGGAGACTGACCAGGAGGTACAAATGCTACAGCTCTTCCTACAGCCTCACAATCACTTCGCAGCTCGCATATTTAACATAACAACCCATTTTAAGGGCAGGCCTTCCCACATATATATGTTGTGATGATCACTGTGATTTGCAGCTGCCTAGAGGCTCGTGTGACGATGGGGGAGTAGGTGGGAGACAGTGGCCTTTGGGTGGCAGAAGGCACACTGGTGGCGGGACTGGTGAATGCTCGTGACAACTGTGAAGAGATTATTAAATCACGGTGTTTTAATAAAGTTTAAAAATCTTAGAGCTTCAAAAAAAATCTTAAGAGCTGCTTCTAATTGCTGATTTTCCTTTTTTTTTTTTTTTTTTTTTGGTAATTGGAAACCTACCTAGATCTGTTATTAAGAGAATAAACTGTATGCATCCCTAGAAAAAAGATTTTAGATATCTATCTATCAGTCCATCCATCCATCCATCCATCCATCCATCCATCCATCCATCCATCCATCCATCCATCATCTATCTGCCTGCCTGCCTATCTACCTACCTACCTATTTTTCCTTTTTAGGTCCACCTGGTGATGCTCAGGGTTACTCCTGGCTCTGCACTCAGAAATTACTCCTGGCAGTGCTTGGGGACCATACAGGATGCTGGAGATTGAATCCAGATCAACTACGTGCAAAGCAAATGCCCTACCCATTGGACTATTGCTCTGTACCCCTGCTTTTTTTTAAAGTGTCTTTTTTATTTTTGACAAATTTCTACCATGTTTTTTTTAAATTTATATTTATTTATATTTGCTTTTGGGGGTCACACCCAGCAATTCTCAGGGTTACTCCTGATTACACTCAGGAATTAATCCTGGCTGTGTTCAGGGATCACATGGGATGCAGGGGATTGAACTCCAGGTAGGCTAGGTGCAAGGTAAAATAAATCACCTTACCTACTGTACCATTGCTCCAGCCCTGGTTTTAAAGGTTTTAAACCATTATTAAAACATTCTGTTCTTTAAAAGCTTATTATTATTATTATCATCATCATCATCATTATCATTATTATTATTTTATTATTATTGATCACTTGACATCCCGTTATTCATCAATTTGCTCCGGGGGCCAGTAACGTTTCCATTTGTCCCTGTCATGTGCCAATGTAGCTCAATGGCATCTGCTTGCTCCAGGAATATGAAGAGCCTCAAACTGTTCAATCAGGGTCTTGAAGAAGTCTGACTATTTTTGTAGGTGGGCAGCCATGACCTTTTGACATCCTGTGGGATACAGTCAGAAACTGCTCTAGTCAGCAGTTGTCTCCAAGTTGCATTACATGTCCAGCCATTCTGATTTTGGCGCCTTGACAAATGAGACAGCATCCCTGACCTGGAACGTTGCGGAGGTTGGAACTCCAGATTCCTTCTCTCACTTAAGTGAGGTAAGATATTCCAAGCATAGCTCTTTCTATTCCTCTTTGGGAGATCTGAATAGCATTCCTCGTCCTTTCATAGGACCCAGGTCTCTGAGGCGTATTTTAATGCAGGGAGAACAGTGGAGTTGAAGAGATGTGCCTGGAGCGCGGAGGTTCTTTTGTCCTTTTAGTTATTCCTTTGAAGCTCTTGAGGGGCATTCCACGCCACTCTCTTTTCTCCTGTGCAGCTCGGGTGCTAGGTCATTCATCATGTTGAGTTCTCGACCTAGGTACACATAACTGCTGCATTCAGAGATGTTTGTTCCATTGAGAGTGAATGGAGCATCTGGAGCTACTAGTTCGTTTTTCATGAACATTGTTTTGTTGGAGCGCAGATACACCAGGCAGAGCAGATACCAGCTCTCCCCTGTTGAACCCCCTGCACTCCACTGACCACAAGAGCGACTTCTGGCCCAAGTCCACCATCCCAATAGAGCCTCAGAAGAACCCAGAGGAACCCCCACACCATGCTGGCAGCGATCTTCATCATCCACACTCCACAGCTCGTCAGATCTCCACCCAAGAGATTAAGCCAATCTCCAGCCCGGCTTGTCAGAGACCCAGCCTACAGAGACCCACCCTTCAGAGACCCACCCTTCAGAGGAGAGTATTTCAAGCCCAGGAATGCTTGAACCACAGACGCAGATACACCAGGCAGAGCAGATACCAGCTCTCCCCCATTGTGCGGCCGCTATGCAGCCACGCAATTTATCTCCAAATTACCATGAATATTCTACCCACCCCTCTCAGAGAGCCCGGCAAGCTACTGGAGAGTATACCCACACATGGCAGAGCCTGGCAAGCTGTCCAATGCATATTCGATATGCCAAAACCAGTAATAACAATGTTTATTTTCCCGACCCTGAAAGAGCCCTTAATACGGCAGCACTAAGAAGGACAAACAAGGAGTGCCTGATAAAATTTCAGGGCCAAACTAGGCTGCCAAAACGAAGAAGGACTAAAATGACTGTCTGTACTTTCAATGCATGTACGCTGGCATCGGAAGCATATATCGAGGACCTGATGGTGCAAGCGCAAAAGATCAAGTACGACATCATTGGTCTGACCTGAGGCAGGAGGCGTCAATCGCATCACTGCTGTTTTTGACACCGGAGAAGAACTGTTCCTCGGAACATGTGACGAAAGAGGTGTCGGTGGTGTCAGTGTCCTTGTCAACACGAACATGGCCGTGAACATTGATTCATTTGAATGCCTAACAAACCAGATAGGACGATTACACTTGAAGAGATGTGGCCCACTGCCAGCAATTTCTATCTTCATTGTCTACGCACCAACATCCACATACAAGGAAGAAGAAATTGAGAAATTCTACATGGAACTGGAGGAGTTCTATAAAAAAAGATCACACCTTCTACAAGATCATAGTCGGTGATTTTAATGCCAAGATAGGACTGAGAAGATTGGCGAAGAACTCCACATCGGGACCCATGGCCTAGAATGGAAGCGAACAGGGTGAGAGACTATCTGAGTTCATCATGTCCACCAAGACCATTCATGGGAACTCACAGTTCCAGAAGGCTGAATCGAAACGTTGGACATGGGAATCCCCTGGTGGACAGTTCCACAATGAAATTGACCACATCATATTCAATCGATGGTTTTGCCTGACTGATGTTGCTGTCATCCCAAAATTCCAAACAGGATCGGACCACCGTCTCCTTCATGAAAAATTCTACTTCACGCAATGGGGAGAAAAGGCTGCAAAGTTTAAGAAGAGAACTCCCAGAACGACCACCAACTGGGAACTCTTTGGCACCATTGCGGCAACATGGGAAGATACCATCATTGACGACATCGATGAAGAATACAACCGACTGGTTCAGCACCTCCATGATTGTGCGAAGAATGCCGAGAGAGAGAAAGACACAAAAGGACGCCTGTCTTCAAAAAACTCTCGAGCTCATTCGCCAACATGGCAAGGCGCGAGCCTCAGGCAACCAAATGCTAACGTCCAAGCTCGCAAAGCAGTGCAGAGAAGCGATAAAGGAAGACCTCAAAGAGAGAAGAGCAGAAATACTGGCAGATGCAGCAGAAGCCGGGAAAAGCATTCGCAAACGCCTGCCTGTCCTTCGCCAACTATAAGACCAAGATGACTGCCCTCCGACGTCCTGATGGATCTATCACATCTTCCAGAAAGGCAATGGAGAAGATTATCCATGACTTCTACTCAGATCTCTTTGATAGCCACGTCCACCTGCCCACATACCAAATTCCGCAGGATGGATATGTCGTTCCCAACGTTCTCCCTTCTGAAATCCGACATGCCATTTCGTCGGTAAAAAGAAGAGCACCAGGCCCAGACAAAGTCAGACCCGAACACCTGAAGAATCTGCCATCAGTACTCATCAATACACTGGCTCGGCTCTTCACATGCTACCTGTCTGAATGCAAGGTGCCCTCCCAATGGAAAACCAGCAGGACAGTTCTACTGTTCAAGAAGGGAGACATCCACGACATTGGCAACTATCGCCCCATCTGCCTGTTGTCCGTCATCTACAAGCTGTTCACTCGAGTCATCCTGAACAGGATTGGCAGAACATTAGATGAAGGACAACCATGCGAGCAAGCTGGCTTCCCAAAAAGGATTCAGCACAATCGACCATATCCACACGGTAACCAAGCTCATTGAGGTTTGTAGGGAGTTCAAGATGCCGCTCTGTCTCACGTTCATTGATTTTAAAGAAAGCCTTTGATTCTGTTGAGACCGAAGCAGTCATCGAAGCCCTAGCCAAACAGGGCGTTCAAACCCAATACATCAAGATCCTTCATGAGCTGTATTACGGATTCACCACCAGGATCTCACCATTCTACAAGGAAGTGATCATTGATGTCAAAAGAGGGGTTCGGCAGGGTGATACCATTTCACCAAAACTCTTCAGTGCCACCCTCGAGAACATCATGCGACAATTAGAATGGAAAGGAATGGGAGTGAAGATAGATGGTCGGCAACTACACCCACCTCCGCTTCAGCTGATGACATCATTCTAATAACACCAAACATTAGCCAAGCAGCACAAATGCTGGCTGACTTCGACCGAGAATGTGGAAAGATAGGTCTACAGCTGAATCTCAACAAAACTATGTTCATGAAAAATGAACTAGTTCCAGAGGCCCCATTCACTCTCAATGGAACAAACATCTCTGAATGCAGCAGTTATGTGTACCTAGGACGAGAAGTCAACATGATGAACGACCTAAAACCTGAGCTGCGCAGGAGGAAGAGAGCGGCATGGAATGCCTTCAAGAGCATCGAAGAAATAGCTAAAAGGACAAAGAACCTCCGGCTCCGGGCACATCTCTTTGACTCCACCGTTCTCCCTGCATTAACATACGCCTCAGAGACCTGGACCCTACGAAAGCAGGATGAGAATGCTATTCGGGTCTCCCAAAGAGGAAATCAAAAGAGCTATGCTTGGAATATCACGCCTCACTCAAGTGAGAGAAGGAATCCGGAGTTCTGACCTCCGTCGACAATCCAGAGTCAGGGGCGCTGTCTCGTTTGCCAAGGCATCGAAAATCAGATGGGCTGGACATGTAGCGCGATTTGGAGATACCACTCCGGACTAGAGCCGTTACCGACTGGATCCCACAGGATGTCAAAAGATCACGTGGCCGCCCACCTACAAGATGGTCAGACTTCTTCGTCAAGACCCTGAACAAACAGTTTAAGGCTCTTCGTATTCCTGAAACAACCAGATGCCATTGGGCTACACTGGCACGTGATAGGGTCAAATGGAAATGTTACTGGCACCCACTTAAGCAAATCGATGAATAATGGGATGTCAAGTGATCAAGTGATTGTTTTGTTGAGATTCAACAGTAGACCTACCTTTCCACATTCATGGTTGAAGTCAGTCAGCATTTGTACTGCCTGGCTAATGTTTAGTGTTATTAGAATGATGTCATGAGCAAAGTGGAGGTGGTGTAGTTGTCGACTGTCTATCTTCACTCCCGTTCCTTCCCATTCTGATTGTTGCATGTCTCTCGAGGGTGGTGCTGGAAGAGTTTTGGTGAAATGGTATCACCCTGCCTAATCCTTCTTTGACATTAATGATCACTTTCTTGTAGAGTGGTGAGATCCTGGTGGTGAATCTGTAATACAGCTCATGAAGGATCTTGATGTATTGAGTTTGAATGCCCTGTTTGGCTGGGGCTCAAGACCACTTCAGTCTCAATAGAATCAAAGACTTTCTTTAAATCAATGAACATGAGTCAGAGCGGCATCTTGAACTCCCTACAAAACTCAATGAACTTGAGTTACGCTTGTGGATATGGTTGATTGTGCTAAATCTTTTTTTGGAACCCAGCTTGCTCACATGGTTGTCCTTCATCTAATGTTCTGCCAATCCTGTTCAGGATGACTAGAATGAACAGCTTGTAGATGATGAACAACAGGCAGATCGTGATAGTTGCCAATGTCATTGATGTCTCCCTTCTTGAACAGTAGAACTGTCCTGCTGGTTTTCCATGGAGGGAACCTTTCATTATTATTATTATTACTATTATTATTGTTATTACACACCTGTCTATGCATAGGGCTTACTCCTGGCTCTGTGCTCAGGAATCACTCCTGGTAGTACTCCAGGGACCATATGGAATACTGGAGATGGAACTGTGCTGGTCACACGCTAAAGGCCAAGTGCCTTATCCACTGTACTATATCTCTCGAACCCCCCACTGAAGTATTTTCTGCCTTATACCTCTTCTTAACTAAAACTGCTCACATTTCTGTCTCTTCTCTCTCTTACTCTGTTTTGGGAACACACCTGGCAGTTCCTGCCTCCTATGCTCAGGGATCACTCCTGTTGGAGCTTGGGGAAACCATGGGTGCTGGTGGTTCTACCTCCCAAGGATTCTCCCAAGTTCTGTGATTAGAAAACCAGGGCTCTAATTCCTGCTATTCCCCCAAAGTACTCATAATTGCATCATCCCTCCGTGCCAAATGGCAAGGGGATGGATAGAAAAAAAAAATCAACAGGAACTGTCCCAAAGCTCTCGGGACCGCAGTAACTCAGAGAGGTTTCCTGCTCAGAGTTATGTGGTGTCTGCCTAATTGCTTTTGTAACTGGGTTTTAGTTTTTTTGTGTTTAGTCTATTACTATATAATGAATGACACTGGATGGTTTTCAAATGTTAGCTATCCTTGTATTCCTGGGATAAACCTCATTTGGTCTATGATGGGCTATTATTTTGACATATTGTTAGATTTTATTTACATAATTTTCTTTTCTTATAATGGCTTTGGCTGTGCTATTGGGGTAATGTTGGCTTTGTGGAATGAATTTGGAAGTACTCTTTCCTCTTCAATTTGCTCTAAGTTTATGAAGATGTGGTAATATTTCTTCGTTAACTAAAAAAGTTTGCCATTTTAAAATCTTGTTTCTCAATGTAGAACATTTAAATAGCTGATTGTCATGTCTCCTTTCTAATATAAGCAGTAAATAAATATATTCACTTGGTCTTTCCTTCTTTGTAACATAAGCAGTGGATTCATATATTCCCCCTTGTAATTATTGCTTTGCCTATTTCCTTCAAATTCTCGTGTCATCTTTTCATTTTAATTCTACCTAAAAATGAATTCTAACTGCCCATTTTGTTTCTTCTTTGGTTTGTAGATTATTTAGAAGTGTGCTATTTAGCCTCAATGATTTGGTAGAAATATCCAGTTTTATCTCTCTTATGCTTGGAAAATCTGATTTATCACTCACTATTGGAGCACACAGCTACCCAGAGCCTCTGCATCTTGCCTGGAGTTACCTCCCTACAGGCCACCTTGTAGATAGGGGCAGGAAAACAGTTTTGGGTCTGTGCCTATGTGGCAGAATATCTTACCACGTATATATGTATATATATATATATATATATATATATATGTAAGATATATACATGTATATATATGGCAGAATATCTATATATATATATATATATGTGCTATGTATATATACATAGCATATGTATATGTTAGCTGGTATAAATATTTCCTCGTTCTTTACAGATCCCCTCTTGGGACTAAAATATCTTACTAGAGTTTGCCTGGCTGCATTGGATCCTCTTTTAAATACAACATAGCTTTAATTAAATCAGAGATAAATGCTGTTTGGCTTCCTGGCAAGCAAGCATGGCTCTCTAATAAGTCTAATACCCAGAACAACCATGAAGTAAAAACAAAGGATCTTGTAGAAAGTTTGTAAAAAATATATACTGTTGGATGACAGGTCTAGCTAGCTTGGGAGCTTTGCTGTTTAATCTATTTACTCACAGTTTAATCTATTTACATGTTCTTAAGCCAGGGTTCATGCTAATGAGATCTCTCTTCTGTGTAAACACTTGATGGAGGGTGTGGCAGTTACAGAAGTCACCTTGACTCTGAGTATCTTCTGAATTAGCATTATATATCTACTATGACTTCTATGTTATCTAAATTAGGCACAGCTCCTCTTTATACCCACTGGTCCCAGCATGGGACAGTTAGAATTTACCAGGAGACTACCACCTGGCTACGTTGAGACTATAGGAAGGATCATACTAGTTTGCCCTCAAACAGGCGAGAGTGACCCTTTCAGTATCCAGAGAACAAGATACTCAGAATTACCCTGATGCTGATAATAAATAAGAAGGACCTTGTGGGTACCATCTAGATTACATGAAGCCCATGAAATTAAGATGTATTACTTTATACCAGCCCCCTCTCCAGTGTTTCACATAAAGATAATCTCGGAAGGGATTAGTCCTTGGCATAATCATTTGTTTAGACCTTAGTAGGTGAGGCACCACCCCTACTACACTCTTTTTACTCTCTAGAAGCTGTTTAGTTGGTCTTTGTTGACAGGACCCTCCCTGAAGTTAGGATTACTTTTGTGTATATAAGGGGACTGACTTGAGGTACTGCATCCACTCTGTGGGATCCACTTTGGTGGGACTCTCTGGTGGGATCCTCTTTGTGGGAGACTTGGGCCCTCGTGCATGGTCTAAGTACTGACCAGAGGCAGAGGTCTTCCATTATATTGGATTGTGGTGTTAGAGCTTGTTTTACTATTAAAAAACCTTTTGAAACTGTACCAGACTTGTGAGTTTTCATCTCTTCCCTGGCAGCCTAGGACGAAGAGAACTTTGGTCTGCATACTGTTGGGGACCCCAGCGCCCTGACAATATATATACCTAGCTGTAGAAGATCTATGGTATACATGCCTTTTGTATTAATTCTGAGATAAAAGAATTAATCAAAATACAAAATCTCAGATGCCCTTCCCCATTTCTGGACAGGGCCTGCAAAACCTCTAAAGGCAGACCTTGGCTCAGGTAGAATTAACATTCAATAGCCTAGACTAAGTGGGCTCCCTTAAGGAAGCAAACCTGAATCTGAATCTGAAAGAATTGGCCTTGACTGCCCATTGTTGTGGGCTGAGTCAAGCCAATAAAGAATAATAAAGAAGACACTTGCTGCCTCTCTTTGCTCTCTGTCAGCTATGCTCCCCGTCCCCTCTTCTCCCTCTGTCCATTTGGATTCATTCCTTACTGCCTGCTTGGGCCTAAGCAAGTGGTAGTGGCCAATTATGGCTGAGAGCTCTAACTCACCACGTGGCCTTGGGTCCAGCAAAGAACTAACATTTGGGGGCTCCTGATACTGGATTGTATACCAGAACCTGTGAGTAAACTTTTCTGTGAAACTTGCTGGATTTGCAAGTCTTTGTCTTTGCTTGTCACCAATACCTGGGGCAGAAGGGGATTCCATCCTGCTCCCTATATTGTTGGGAAATGCAGCTGCACCCCAGCACAAAGCTGAGCAGTGAAGTGGTTTCCCACAACTCACCCCCTTATCTTGGTTGGGGATTTTGTATCCTTAGTGGACCCCTAGGTCAGCCCCTATCATGCTGATCACTCTGAGGTCCACCTCAATCTTGGGGAGTGATCACTCACCCGCGAGCCTGAGATGTGCAGGACAAGAGCTGGGCAATTGTGCATGTCCCTGGACTGTGGACCCAACGGACTGCTCTAGCCCATGATGGAGGCAATTTTTTAAAAAAATTTAATTATTTTGGCTTTTTGGGTCACACCCCAGTGATGCCCATAGGTTACTCTTGGTTCTGCATTCAGGAATTATGCCTGGCAGTGCTCAAGGGGGACCGTATGGGATGCCAGGGACAAACCCAGGTCAGCTTCATGCAAGGCAAATGCCCCCCCCACTGTACTATGGCTCAAGCCCCTCTGATTTTTATAATTGATTTTTTTTTTTTCTTTTTGGGTCACACCCAGCATTTCTCAGGGGTTACTCCTGGCTCTGCACTCAGGAATCACTCCTGGCGGTGCTCGGGGGACCATATGGGATGCCGGGGATCGAACCCCGGCTGGCATAGGTCGGCTGGCGTCAAGGCAAACGCCCTACCCGCTGGGCTATCGCCCGGCCCCCCTATAATTGATTTTTATAATTAAATTTCATTGTCAGTGCATTCCTTGAAATTAAATCTTTAAAACCACTGAGCTTTTTCTATTTGTTTTTCAGTGCTTGGGGATTAAGCCCCAAAACTTATCATATGCAAGGCTAGTGGTCTACTGCTGAGTCTCATTCCTGGTCTGGAGTCCTGTTTTTATCGACTAGATTATCTTTCGCTTTAATGACTGTCCCATTGCACTTGAAAAGTGTCTACTTTGGAGTGCTGAGTTTTAACCCATCCACAGTCCTATCCATTGATATTTTTGTTTTTAATTCACATCCAGCAGTGCTCAGGGGTTACTCATTGTTCTGTGCTCAGGGATCACTCCGGTGGTGCTTGATGGGCCATATGGGGTGCAGAGATCAAACCTATGTCAGCCAAGGGCAAAGTTCTACCCTCTATATTATCATTTGGCTCCTTTCCTATCAAATGTTGAAGAAATTGTGTCCAAAATTTCTGGCTAAGGACCAGGAGGACTTGCCAATGATTGGAATCTCCTCCAACGTGTGGGGGTTAGAGGTTGGAGGTAAAGACAGAGAAGGGACCGTTACACTAATAATTGTTGGAGATGGTAATGCCAGACTAGAACTGAGCATTAAAAAAGGCAAAGGAATACATGATACCCCCTTAAATATATGTATTGCCAGCCATAGTGTGTGTGTGTGTGTGTGTGTGTGTGTGTGTGGAGTAGAGAGAGAGAGAGAGAGACAGAGAGAGAGAGACAGAGAGCAGAGAGACAGAGAGAGACAGAGAGAGGAAAAAAGAGACTGGCCACTGCCATGGGAGGCAGGCAGGGAGGAGGGGTGGGAACGAGGGATATTGGTGTTGGGAAGGGTGCATCATGGAGGGATGGGTGCTGGAACAGTGACTGAAACCCAATCTTGAAACAGCTTTGGCAATTGTGTATCTCACGTGGTATTATAAAAATTTTTTTTGTAATTTCTAGTTATAGTTGCTGATGTACATACTCTCTCTATAGATTTTTTTTTTTTTTGCTTCCTGTATTTGAAACTGATTATTAGGGACAAACTAATTTAAGATTGGAGCCGGGAGCACTGGGCCAGCGTGGTAGGCGTTTGCCTTGCACACAGCCAACCAGAGTTTGATCCCCAGCCTCCCATATGGTCCCCAAAGCACTGACAGGCGTAATTCCTGGAGTGCAGAGCCAGAAATAACCCCTGAGAGTAGCCGGTGTGACCCAAAAGCAAAAAAAAAAAATTCCCCAAAAAAAAAATAGTAATAATTTAAGCTTGTTGTAATCTTTTGGTGAACTGACCACTTCATTTGTTTTGGTTTGTGTCATACTTAGCTGTTGCAGGACAACCTAAAAGCCTAAAGCCTCTGCATCTGCCCTGGATTGCCTCCTGCAAGTCACTTTATAGATAGGGGGTAGTCTGAATGTGGCAGTCTTATCTGACCATGTATTCTTGTACTGGCTGGTATAACATTTTTCTTACAAGTACCACAAGCATTGGACTAGCTAGATTCACCAGCATATTTGCCTGGCCACGTTGGATCTCTAAGCACTTAGACCAGTGAAATGTTGTTTGCTCCCAAGCAAGCATGGCTCCCTGATGTTCAAAGGCAAAACTAAAATACAAACCACTGCGAAGTAGACGAGACTCAGAAGGCTTGGAGAAATATTTAACTGGCATTAGTATTAGTCTTTGGTACAGACATAATCCAGAAACCCTCTCTACCCTATAAAGGTAAATTCCAGGCAGATCTTGGCTTAAGATATTAGTGAGGTGCTG
>JAJIBD010035237.1:0-21662 GCA_021461705.1 Cryptotis parvus
TGATAAATTCCTATCATTGAAATAATAAATTATGAATGAAGTAGGTAATTGTCATTTTGCTATAACTTTTTTTTTGGTCACACTCGGTGATGCTCAGGAGTTGTTCCTGGCTCTGCACTCAGGAATTACTCCTGGCTGTGATGGGGCACCATATGGGATGCTGGGATTGAACCCTGGTCAGTCACTTGCAAGGCAAACGCCCAACCTGCTGTGCTATCACTCCAGTCTAAAGGACTATTCTTGACTCTGAATCTGTGCTTAGGGGTCACTCCTGCAGTGGTCAGGTGACCAATCATATGCAATGCTAGGGATTGAACCAGGCCAGCTGTGTGTAGGCAAATGTCTTAATCCCTGTACTATCTCTCTGGCCCAAAAGTGTGAAATTTTTTTTATTTTTTAGATTTTCTCAGTTGCTGCTGCTATTTTTATTTGCATAATTTCTGGGTCACACCCAGCAGTGCTGGGAGGATGCTCCTGGCATGGTGCTTGGCATGGGAGCTCCCCTGCTGGTGATGGGGTCAACTATGCAGTACTGGGGACCACATAAAACACATCCTTGGGGTATCTCCCTGACCTGCTCCATTGATTATATATGTTTATTCTCATGGTTTCAAAGATGTTAGATCAGCTCTGTCCTGCACCATGCTGACTATGAAGCTCCAAGAGGGGGAACTGGCTTCATCCCTGACCAGTTCCATTACAGCTTCAGGGGCAGTTAACACCCAGGTAGCTGTGGGGCACACCCATGGGCTTGAAGTGGGGAATGAGGTCCCTATCCTCATCCCCCCCACCCCACCTCCAATGACCCAGTGGTTGCACCTACCAGCTGTGCAGATGCCATTCATCACTAACCATGAACCAAGACTTTTGAGTAAATCTCTGGGGAGACTGACCAGAGGTACAAATGCTACAGCTCTTCCTACAGCTCACAATCACCCGCAGCCGCACTATTTTAACATAACAACCCATTTTAAGGGCAGGCCTTTCCCACATATATATGTTGTGATGATCAATGTGATTGCAGCTGCCTAGAGGAGCAGTGTGACGATGGGGGAGTAGGTGGGAGACAGTGGCCTTTGGTGGCAGTAGGGGCACACTGGTGGCGGGACTGGTGAATGCTCGTGACAACTGTGAAGAGATTATTAAATCACGGTGTTTTAATAAAGTTTAAAAAAAAATCTTAGAGCTTAAAAAAATCTTAGAGCTGCTTCTAATTGCTGATTTTCCTTTTTTTTTTTTTTTGGTAATTGGAAACCTACCTAGATCTGTTATTAAGAGAATAAAACTGTATGCATCCCTAGAAAAAAGATTTTTAGATATCTATCTATCAGTCCATCCATCCATCCATCCATCCATCCATCCATCCATCCATCCATCCATCCATCCATCCATCCATCATCTATCTGCCTGCCTGCCTATCTACCTACCTACCTATTTTTCCTTTTTGGGTCACACCTGGTGATGCTCAGGGTTACTCCTGGCTCTGCACTCAGAAATTACTCCTGGCAGTGCTTGGGGACCATACAGGATGCTGGAGATTGAATCCAGATCAACTACGTGCAAAGCAAATGCCCTACCCATTGGACTATTGCTCTGTACCCCCCTGCTTTTTTTTAAAGTGTCTTTTTTATTTTTTGACAAATTTCTACCATGTTTTTTTAAATTTATATTTATTTATATTTGCTTTTGGGGTCACACCCGGCAATTCTCAGGGGTTACTCCTGATTACACTCAGGAATTAATCCTGGCTGTGTTCAGGGGATCACATGGGATGCAGGGGATTGAACTCAGGTAGGCTAGGTGCAAGGTAAATAAATACCTTACCTACTGTACCATTGCTCCAGCCCTGGTTTTAAAGGTTTTAAACCATTATAAAACATTCTGTTCTTTAAAAAGCTTATTATTATTATTATCATCATCATCATCATTATCATTATTATTATTTTATTATTATTGATCACTTGACATCCCGTTATTCATCAATTTGCTCGAGGGGCGCCAGTAACGTTTCCATTTGTCCCTGTCATGTGCCAATGTAGCTCAATGGCATCTGCTTGCTCCAGGAATATGAAGAGCCTCAAACTGTTCAATCAGGGTCTTGAAGAAGTCTGACTATTTTGTAGGTGGGCAGCACCGTGACCTTTTGACATCCTGTGGGATACAGTCAGAAACTGCTCTAGTCCAGCAGTTGTCTCCAAGTTGCATTACATGTCCAGCCATTCCTGATTTTTGACGCCTTGACAAATGAGACAGCATCCCTGACCCTGGAACGTTGGACGGAGGTCGGAACTCCAGATTCCTTCTCTCACTTAAGTGAGGTAAGATATTCCAAGCATAGCTCTTTCTATTCCTCTTTGGGAGATCTGAATAGCATTCTCGCTCCTTTCATAGGACCCAGGTCTCTGAGGCGTATTTTAATGCAGGGAGAACAGTGGAGTTGAAGAGATGTGCCTGGAGCCGGAGGTTCTTTTGTCCTTTTAGTTATTCCTTTGAAGCTCTTGAGGGCATTCCACGCCACCTCTCTTTCTCCTGTGCAGCTCGGGTGCTAGGTCATTCATCATGTTGAGTTCTCGACCTAGGTACACATAACTGCTGCATTCAGAGATGTTTGTTCCATTGAGAGTGAATGGAGCATCTGGAGCTACTAGTTCGCTTTTTCATGAACATTGTTTTGTTGGACCGAGATAAACCAGGCAGAGCAGATACCAGCTCTCCCTGTTGAACCGCCTGCACTCCACTGACCACAAGAGCGACTTCTGGCCCAAGTCCACCATCCCAATAGAGCTTCAGAAGAACCCAGAGGAACCGCCACACCATGCTGGCAGCGATCTTCATCATCCACTCTCCACAGCTTGTCAGATGTCTACCCAAGAGATTAAGCCAATCTCCAGCCCGGCTTGTCAGAGACCCAGCCTACAGAGACCCACCCTTCAGAGACCCACCCTTCAGAGGAGAGTATTTCAAGCCCAGAATGCTTGAAACCACAGACACAGATACACCAGGCAGAAGATACCAGCTTTCCCCCATTGTGCAAGTGGCGCTATGCAGCCATGCAATTTATCTTCAAATGACCATGAATATTCTACCCACCCCTCTCAGAGAGCCCGGCAAGCTACTGAAAAGTATACCCACACATGGAGAAGGCTTGGCAAACTGTCAATGCATGTTCGATATGCCAAAACTAGCTAATAACAATGCTTATTTTCCCGCCCAGAAAGAGTCCTTAATATGGCAGCACTAAGAAGGCACACAAGGAGTGCCTGATAAAATTTCAGGGCCAAACTAGGCTGCCCAAAACGAACGACTAGAAATGACTGTCTGTACTTTCAATGCATGTACGCTTGGCATCAGAAGCATATATCGAGGACCTGATAGTGCAAGTGCAAAAGATCAAGTACGACATCATTGGTCTGACCTGAGACGAGGAGGCGTCAATTGCATCACTGCGTCTTTGACACCGGAGAAGAACTGTTCCTCGGAACATGTGACGAAAAGAGGTGTCAGTGGTGTCAGTGTCCTTGTCAACATGAACATGGCCGTGAACATTGATTCATTTTGAATCCCTAACAAACCAGATAGGATGATTACACTTGAAGAGATGTGGCCCACTGCCAGCAATTTCTATCTTCATTGTCTACGCACCAACATCCACATACAAGGAAGAAGAAATTGAGAAATTCTACATGGAACTGGAGGAGTTCTATAAAAAAAAATCACACCTTCTACAAGATCATAGTCGGTGATTTTAATGCCAAGATAGGACTGAGAAGATCAGCCGAAGAACTCCACATCGGGACCCATGGCCTAGAATGGAACGAACAGGGTGAGAGACTATCTGAGTTCATCATATCCACCAAGACTATTCATGGGAACTCACAGTTCCAGAAGGCTGAATCGAAACGTTGGACATGGGAATCCCCTGGTGGACAGTTCCATAATGAAATTGACCACATCATATTCAATCGATGGTTTTGCCTGACTAATGTTGCTGTCATTCCAAAATTCCAAAACAGGATCAGACCACCGTCTCCTTCGTGAAAAATTCTACTTCACGCAATGGGGAGAAAAGGCTGCAAAGTTTAAGAAGAGAACCCCCAGAACAACCACCAACTGGGAACTCTTTGGCACCATTGCGGCAACATGGGAAGATACCATCATTGACGATATCGATGAAGAATACAACCGACTGGTTCAGCATCTCCATGATTGTGTGAAGAATGCTGAGAGAGAGAAAGCCACAAAAGGACGCCTGTCTTCAAAAACTCTCGAGCTCATTCGCAAACGCGGCAAGGCGCGAGCCTCAGGCAACCAAATGCTAATGTCCAAGCTCGCAAAGCAGTGCAGAGAAGTGATAAAGGAAGACCTCAAAGAGAGAAGCAGAAATACTGGCTGATGCAGCAGAAGCCGGGAAAAGCATTCGAACGCCTGCCTGTCCTTCGCCAACTATAAGACCAAGATTGACTGCCCTCCAATGTCCTGATGGATCTATCACATCTTCCAGAAAGGCAATGGAGAAGATTATCCATGACTTCTACTCAAATCTCTTTGATAGCCACATCCACCTGCCCACATACCAAATTCTGCAGGATGGATATGTCATTCCCAATGTCTCTCCCTTCTGAAACCCAACATGCCATTTCGTCGGTAAAGAACAGCACTCGGCCCAGACAAAGTCAGACCCAAACACCTGAAGAATCTGCCGTCAGTACTCATCAATACACTGGCTCGGCTTTTCACATGCTACCTGTCTGAATGCAAGGTGCCCTCCCCAGTGGAAAACCAGCAGGACAGTTCTACTGTTCAAGAAGGGGAGACATTCACAACATCGGCAACTATCGCCCCATCTGCCTGTTGTTCGTCATCTACAAGCTGTTCACTCGAGTCATCCCGAACAGGATTGGCAGAACATTAGATGAAGGACAACCATGCGAGCAAGCTGGCTTCTGAAAAGGATTCAGCACAATCGACCATATCCACACGGTAACCAAGCTTAATCGGAGGTGTGTAGGGAGTAAAGATGCCGCTCTGTCTCACGTTCATTGATTTTTAAAGAAAGCCTTTGATTCTGTGGAGACTGAAGCGGTCATCGAAGCCCCTAGCCAAACAGGGTGTTCAAACTCAATACATCAAGATCCTTCGTGAGCTGTATTACGGATTCACCACCAGGATCTCACCATTCTACAAGGAAGTGATCATTGATGTCAAAAGAGGGGTTTCGCAGGGTGATACCATTTCAACAAAACTCTTCAGCGCCACCCTCGAGAACATCATGTGACAATTAGAATGGGAAGGAATGGGAGTGAAGATAGATGGTCGGCAACTACACCACCTCTGCGCTGATGACATCATTCTAATAACACCAAACATTAGCCAAGCGGCACAAATGCTGGCTGACTTCGACCGAGAATGTGGAAAGATAGGTCTACAGCTGAATCTCAACAAAACCATGTTCATGAAAAATGAACTAGTTCCAGAGGCCCCATTCACTCTCAATGGAACAAACATCTCTGAATGCAGCAGTTATGTGTACCTAGGACGAGAACTCAACATGATGAATGACCTAAAACCTGAGCTGTGCAGGAGGAAGAGAGTGGCATGGGAATGCCTTCAAGAGCATCGAAGAAATAGCTAAAAGAACAAAGAACCTCCGGCTCTGGGCACATCTTTTTGACTCCACAGTCTCCCTGCATTAACATATGCCTCAGAGACCTGGACCCTACGACAGCAGGATGAGAATGCTATTCGGTCTCCCAAAGAGGAATCGAAAGAGCTATGCTTGGAATATCACGCCTCACTCAAGTGAGAGAAGGAATCCGGAGTTCTGACCTCTGTTGACAATCCAGAGTCAGGGATGCTGTCTTGTTTGCCAAGGCATCGAAAAACCAGATGGGCTGGACATGTAACGCGATTTGGAGATAACCCCAATCCGACTAGAGCCGTTACCAACTGGATCCCAAAGGACATCAAAAGATCACGTGGCCGCCCACCTACAAGATGGTCAAACTTCTTTGTCAACACCCTGAACGAACGGTTTAAGGCTCTTCGTATTCCTGAAGCAACCAGATGCCATTGGGCTACACTGGCACGTGATAGGGTCAAATGGAAATGTTACTGGCACCCACTCTAAGAAAATCGATGAATAATGGGATGTCAAGTGATCAAGTGATTGTTTTGTTGAGATTCAACAGTAGACCTACCTTTCCACATTCATGGTTGAAGTCAGTCAGCATTTGTACTGCCTGGCTAATGTTTAGTGTTATTAGAATGATGTCATGAGCAAAGTGGGAGATGGTGTAGTTGTCGAACTGTCTATCTTCACTCCCGTTCCTTCCCATTCTGATTGTTGCATGTTCTCGAGAGGGTGGTGCTGAAGAGTTTTGGTGAAATGGTATCACCCTGCCTAATCCTTCTTTTGACATTAATGATCACTTTCTTGTAGAGTGGTGAGATCCTGGTGGTGAATCTGTAATACAGCTCATGAAGGATCTTGATGTATTGAGTTTGAATGCCCTGTTTGGCTGGGGCTTCGAGGACCACTTCAGTCTCAATAGAATCAAAGACTTTCGTTAAATCAATGAGCATGAGTCAGAGCGGCATCTTGAACTCCCTACAAAACTCAATGAACTTGGTTACGTTGTGGAATATGGTTGATTGTGCTAAATCCTTTTGGAACCCAGCTTGCTCACATGGTTGTCCTTCATCTAATGTTCTGCCAATCCTGTTTCAGGATGACTAGAATGAACAGCTTGTAGATGATGAACAACAGGCAGATCGGGGTGATAGTTGCCAATGTCATGGATGTCTCCCTTCTTGAACAGTAGAACTGTCCTGCTGGTTTTCCATGGGAGGGAACCTTTCATTATTATTATTATTACTATTATTATTGTTATTACACACCTGTCTATGCATAGGGCTTACTCCTGGCTCTGTGCTCCAGGAATCACTCCTGGTAGTACTCCAGGGACCATATGGAATACTGGAGATGGAACTGTGCTTGTCACCGCAAAGGCAAGTGCCTTATCCACTGTACTATATCTCTCGAACCCCCACTGAAGTATTTTCTGCCTTATACCCTCTTCTTAACTAAAACTGCTCACATTTCTGTCTCTTCTCTCTCTCTTACTCTGTTTTGGGAACACACCTGGCAGTTCCTGCCTCTATGCTCAGGGATCACTCCTGTTGGGGCTTGGGGGAAACCATGGGTGCTGGTGGTTCTACCTCCCAAGGATTCTCCCAAGTTCTGTGATTAGAAAACCAGGGCTCTAATCCCTGCTATTCCCCAAAAGTACTCATAATTGCATCATCCCTCCATGCCAAATGGCAAGGGGATGGATAGAAAAAAAATCAACAGGAACTGTCCCAAAGCTCTCGGGACCGCAGTAACTCAGAGAGGTTTCCTGCTCAGAGTTATGTGGTGTCTGCCTAATTGCTTTTGTAACTGGGGTTTTAGTTTTTTTTGTTTTTAGTCTATTACTATATAATGAATGACACTGGATGGTTTTCAAATGTTAAGCTATCCTTGTATTCCTGGGATAAACCTCATTTGGTCTATGATGGGCTATTATTTTGACATATTGTTAGATTTTATTTACATAATTTTCTTTTCTTATAATGGCTTTGGCTGTGCTATTGGGGTAATGTTGGCTTTGTGGAATGAATTTGGAAGTACTCTTTCCCTCTTCAATTTGCTCTAAGTTTATGAAGATGTGGTAATATTTCTTCGTTAACTAAAAAAGTTTGCCATTTTAAAATCTTGTTTCTCAATGTAGAACATTTAAATAGCTGATTGTCATGTCTCCTTTCTAATATAAGCAGTAAATAAATATATTCACTTGGTCTTTCCTTCTTTGTAACATAAGCAGTGGATTCATATATTCCCTTGTAATTATTGCTTTGCCTATTTCCTTCAAATTCTCCGTGTCATCTTTTCATTTTAATTTACCTAAAAATGAATTCTAACTGCCCATTTTGTTTCTTCTTTTGGTTTGTAGATTTTTTAGAAGTGTGCTATTTAGCCTCCAATGATTTGGTAGAAATATCCAGTTTTTCTCTCTTATGCTTGGAAAATCTGGATTTATCACTCACTATTGGAGCACACAGCTACCCAGAGCCTCTGCATCTTGCCTGGAGTTACCTCCTACAGGCCACCTTGCAGATAGGGGCAGGGAAAACAGTTTGGGTCTGTGCCTATGTGGCAGAATATCTTACCACGTATATATGTATATATATATATATATATATATATATATATATCTATGTATATATATATATATATGGCAGAATATACCATGTGTATATATATATGTGCTATGTGTATATATACATAGCATATGTATATGTTAGCTGGTATAAATATTTCCTCTCGTTCTTTACAGATCCCCTCTTGGGACTAAAATATCTTACTAGAGTTTGCCTGGCTGCATTGGATCCTCTTTTAAATACAATATAGCTTTAATTAAATCAGAGATAAATGCTGTTTGCTTCCCTGGCAAGCAAGCATGGCTCTCTAATAAGTCTAATACCCAGAACAACCATGAAGTAAAAACAAAGGATCTTGTGAAAGTTTGAAAAAATATATACTGTTGGATGACAGGTCTAGCTAGCTTGGGAGCTTTGCTGTTTAATCTATTTACTCACAGTTTAATCTATTTACATGTTCTTAAGCCAGGGTTCATGCTAATGAGATCTCTCTTCTGTGTAAACACTGATGGAGGGTGTGGCAGTTACAGAAGTCACCTTGACTCTGATGAGTATCTTCTGAATTAGCATTATATATCTACTATGACTTCTATGTTATCTAAAATTAGGCACAGCTCCTCTTTATACTCACTGGTCCCAGCATGGGACAGTTAGAACCTACCAGGAGACTACCACCTTGGCTACATTGAGACTATAGGAAGGATCATACTAGTTTGCCCTCAAGCAGGAGAGAGTGACCCTTTCAGTATCCAGAGAACAAGATACTCAGAATTATCCTGATGCTGATAATAAATAAGAAGGACCTTGTGGGTACCATCTAGATTACATGAAGCCCATGAAATTAAGATGTATTACTTTATACCAGCCCCCCTCCAGTGTTTCACATAAAAGATAATCTCGGAAGGGATTAGTCCTTGGCATAATCATTTGTTTAGACCTTAGTAGGATGGGCACCCACCCCTACTACACTCTTTTACTCTCTAGAAGCTGTTTAGTTGGTCTTTGTTGACAGGACCCTCCCCTGAAGTTAGGATTACTTTTGTGTACATAAGGGACTGACTTGAGGTACTGCATCCACTCTAGTGGGATCCCACTTTTGGTGGGACTCTCTCTGGTGGGGATCCTCTTTGGTGGGGAGACTTGGGCCCAGTCGTGCATGGTCTAAGTACTGACCAGAGGCAGAGGTCTTCCATTATATTGGATTGTGGTGTTAGAGCTTGTTTTACTATTAAAAAACCTTTTTTGAAACTGCACCAGACTTGTGAGTTTTCATCTCTTCCCTGGCAGCCTAGGGACGTAGAGAGAACTTTGGTCTGCATACTGTTGGGGACCCCAGCGGCCCCTGACAATATATATATACCTAGCTGTAGAAGATCTATGGTATACATGCCTTTTGTATTAATTCTGAGATAAAGAATTAATCAAAATACAAAATCTCAGATGCCCTTCCCCCCCATTTCTGGACAGGGCCTGCAAACCTCTAAAGGCAGACCTTGGCTCAGGTAGAATTAACATTTCAATAGCCTAGACTAAGTGAGCTCCTTAAGGAAACCTGAATCTGAATCTGAAAGAATTGGCCTTGACTGCCCATTGTTGTGGGCTGGAGTCAAGCCAATAAAGAATAATAAAAGAAGACACTTGCTGCCCTCTTTGCTCTCTGTCAGCTATGTCCCCTGTCCTCTTCTCCCTCTGTCCATTTGGATTCATTCCTTACTGCCTGCTTGGGCTAAGCAGAGTGGTAGTGGCCAATTGGCTGAGAGCTCTAACTCACCACGTGGCCTTGGGTCCAGCAAAGAACTAACATTTGGGGGCTCCTGATACTGGATTGTATACCAGAACCTGTGTGAGTAAAACTTTTCTGTGAAACTGCTGGATTTGCAAGTCTTTGTCTTTGCTTGTCACCAATCCCCTGGGGCAGAAGGGGATTCCATCCTGCTTCCCGTATATTGTTGGGAAATGCAGCTGCACCTTGCAGCACAAAGCTGAGCAGTGAAGTGGTTTCCGACAACTCACCTTATCTTGGTTGGGGATTTTGTATCCTTAGTGGACCCTAGGTCAGCCCCCTATCATGCTGATCACTCTGGGGTCCACCTCAATCTTGGGGAGTGATCACTCCCGCGGAGCCTAGAGATGTGCAGGATAAGGAGCTGGGCAATGTGTGCATGTCCCTGGACTGTGGACCCAATGGACTGCTCTAGCCCATGATGGAGGCAATTTTTTAAAAAATTTAATTATTTTGGCTTTTTTGGGTCACACCCAGTGATGCTCATAGGTTACTCTTGGTTCTGCATTCAGGAATTATGCCTGGCAGTGCTCAGGGGGACCGTATGGGATGCCAGGGATCAAACCCAGGTCAGCTTCATGCAAGGCAAATGCCCTCCCCACTGTACTATGGCTCAAGCCCCCCCTGATTTTTATAATTGATTTTTTTTTTTTTCTTTTTTGGTCACACCCGGCATTTCTCAGGGGTTACTCCTGGCTCTGCACTCAGGAATCACTCCTGGCGGTGCTCGGGGGACCATATGGGATGCCGAGGATCGAACCTGGGCTGGCATGGGCCGGCCGGCTGCAAGGCAAACGCCCTACCCGCTGGGCTATCGCTCCGGCCCCCTATAATTGATTTTTTATAATTAAATTTCATTGTTAGTGCATTCCTTGAAAGAATTAAATCTTTAAAACCACTGAGCTTTATATTTGTTTTTTTCAGTGCTGGGGATTAAGCCCAAAACTTGACATATGCAAGGCTAGTGGTCTACTGCTGAGTCTCATTCCCTGGTCTGGAGTCCTGTTTTATGGGCTAGATTATCTTTCGCTTTAATGACTGTCCCATTTGCACTTGAAAAGTGTCTACTTTGGAGTGCTGAGTTTTTAACCATCCACAGTCCTATCCATTGATATTTTTGTTTTTCGTCCACATCCAGCAGTGCTCAGGGGTTACTCCATTGTTCTGTGCTCAGGGATCACTCCCGGTGGTGCTTGTGATGGGCCATGTAAGGTGCCGGAGATCAAACCTATGTCAGCCAAGGGGCAAAGTTCTACCCTCTATATTATCATTTGGCTCCTTTCCTATCAAATGTTGAAGAAATTGTGTCAAAATTTCTGGCTAAGGACCAGGAGGACTTGCCAATGATTGGAATCTCCCTCCAACGTGTGGGGGTTAGAGGTTAGGTAAGACAGAGAAGGGACCGTTACACTAATAATTGTTGGAGATGGTAATGCCAGACTAGAACTGAGCATTAAAAAAGGCAAAGGAATATACATGATACCCTTAAATATATGTATTGTGAGCCATAGTGTGTGTGTGTGTGTGTGTGTGTGTGTGTGTGAGAGAGAGAGAGAGAGAGAGAGAGAGAGAGAGAGAAGAGAAGAGAGACAGAGAGAGAGAAAAAGAGAAAAGTACCTGCCATGGAGGCAGGCTGGGAGGAGGGGGTGGGAATCAGGGGATATTGGTGTTGGGAAGGGTGCATTGGTGGGAGGGATGGGTGCTGGAACAGTGACTGAAACCCAATCATGAACAGCTTTGTAATTGTGTATCTCACTGTGGTATTATAAAAAAAATTTTTTAAAAAATTTCTAGTTATAGTTGCTGATGTACATACTTCTCTATAGATTTTTTTTTTTTTGCTTCCTGTATTTGAAACTGATTATTAGGGACAAACTAATTTAACATTGGAGCAGAGCGATAGAAGGCCAGCCGGTAGGGGCGTTTGCCTTGCACACAGCCAACCAGAGTTTGATCCCCGGCCTCCCATATGGTCCCCACAAGCACTGACAGGTGTAATTCCTGAGTGCAGAGCCAGAGGAGTAACCCCTGAGAAGCCAGGGTGTGACCCAAAAAGCAAAAAATAAAAAAAAAAAAAAAATTAGTAATAATTTAAGCTTGTTGTATCTCTTGGTGAACTGACCACTTCATTTTGTTTTTGGTTTTGTGTCATACTTGGCTGTTGCAGGACACCTAAAAGCCTAAAGCCTCTGCATCTGCCCTGGATTGCCTCCTGCAGGTCACTTCATAGGTAGGGGGGTAGTCTGAATGTGGCAGTCTTATCTGACCATGTATTCTGTACTGGCTGGTATAAATATTCTCTCATGCTACCACAATCATCGTGGGACTAGCTAGATCTTACCAGCATATTTGCCTGGCCACGTTGGATCTCTAAGTAATTAGACCAGAGAGAAATGCTGTTTGCCTCCAAGCAAGCAAGCATGGCTCCCTGATAACTCAAAGGCAACTAAAATACAAAACTACCGTGAAGTAGACGAGACTCTTGTGAAGGCTTGGAGAAATATTTAACTGGCATTAGTATTAGTCTTTGGTACAGAGACATGCCATCTCAGAAACCCCCTTCTCTACCCTATAAAGGCAATTCCAGGCAGATCTTGGCTTAAGATATTAGGTGAGGTGCTGGGAGAAATTACCTGAGGGCATTTGATCCTTCCTGCCAGGGAAGTTACATTTAGCTTATAGCTTCTCCCAGCTCTGCTAGGAGGCTTTTAATTAGCTCTGGGTCCTTGTAAACAACCAGATGGTCTCCTGAAGTTGCTACATTCTATAGAGCTATTTTCCTGTTTTCATCTCTAGATAGCCCAGCCCAGAATGGGCTGGACTGGGGAGTTTGGGCGGATTTCTAGCTATAAAATAAGCTGCAAGAAGAAAGAAGCTCTCTCTCTTTTTTCCCCCTTTTTGCTATTTTGGCTTCCCTTGGTGTTTTTGCTTCTCCGTCCTCTCCATTCTCTGTTGGGCCTCAACACGTGGTGGCAGCCATCTTGGCCTACACCTGGCTGGGCCTAGCTGGGAACCCAGAGTGCGGAGGTTTTCCTGCTCTTGGATTGTATATTGGAACCTGTGAAAGTAAAGCCCTTTTAAAAACTGCATCGGATTCCTGAGTCTTCATCCATTCCCGCCGGCTTCGGAGGTAGAAGGGAACTCGCTTCCCGGCACTGTCGGGGGACCCCAGTGGCGCTCCCCGACACTTGGCAATAGTCAGAGCATACTCCTGGCGGTGCTCAGGGGACCATATGGTTTGCAGATGATGTACCAGGTTGGCTGCATACAAGGCAAGTGCCTTACCCACTACAGTATCTCTCCTGGCCACTACTTTTTATGAAATGACCTTCCTTGGTCTCTGGGGATATCCTCTGTCCTATGTTTTCTATTTATAGTCACTTTGGTTTTATTCTAAGTAATGTTGGCATTCTACATATTATATTACTTATGTTATATTATACAAATATATTATACATGTATATATATTATACAATCACAAATTATCACAATAAACACCTATTCTAACAACTAATATAACTTTTTATGGGTCACACCCAACAATGCTCATGGGTTATTTCCAGCTCCGAACTAAAAAATTATTCCTTACGGTGCTTGGGGAACCATATAGGATGCCAGGGATCGAACCCAGGTTGGCCACATGCAAGGGAAATTACCTCCCCCACTACTATCGCTCTGGCCCCACAACTAATATAATGATATAGATATCTACTATCACGCATATTACATAGTACTAGAAAAAATTCAGTCTCTCTCTTCTGACTGTCTTTGCTCACAATTCCAGCATACTCCCAACTCCGGGACATCAGACTGTGAAAGCTTCTCCTCTTCCCCTCAACCCACCCACCCAGTTTTCATGGCACCAGGTTTGTGCCCTCAATTCAGATGCAGCACTATGTGTGGTTGGTTTCAGTTTCCAGAGGTGAAGGGATAGGTCCTATAGATGTGAAGTACAGGTCCAGGTTGCCACTGGCACCTCAGATCCATAAGTCATCACTATAAGAAAGTTTCCATTATCCTTGATTTGGGCCTTAGTTTAGTACAGTGGTCCCAGAAGTTCGGGAGCCCTCCATGTTTATCACTTTGTTAGTTTATGATGAAGGTGATAGGAGCACCCAGAGGTGTGTAGTGAAGTTGATGGAAGGGCTGTGTAGTTCCCATGTTCTCTCCCCAGCACCCCAACTGTGTCCAACAGGCAGAATATCTGGGAACCCTAACTAATGGCATCTTCTCCCTGGAGCACTGATCAGTGAGTAACTTCATGTCCAGACCCTCTTCTCTCTCCAGGAAAGAAAGAATGGAGACAAGATGCCCCCATTTGTAATTCAGCCTGAACTCTGTCAAGCCTCCCCAGAGAGGAGCCCAACCAGGGCCCCCACATTGGGACCAAAGACCCTTCTCTCACCAGGACATTCCAAGGGATCTGGAAACTCTTGTGTGAGGAACTGGGGTCAGAGAGCAAATATGGAAACAAAAGATGCTCCCAGTGCTCTTATCACTTAGGAAATTCCAAGGGATTTAGAGAGTCTGTGTCGGGAACTGGGGTCAGAGAGCAAATATGGAAACAAAAGATGCTCCCAGAGCTCTTATCATGGAGGAAATTACACGGGCCTCTAGGAGCTCGGTGCCAGGAACTGGGGACACAGCCAACATATATAGTTGCTATTATTTCATCCCTAATACCATTATTTTATTCTACTATTCTTGAACATCTAGAACGTTTTCTGTAACGGGCTTTTGCTCTGCACCTCTTATCTTGCTTTTAAACACCACCTTGGAAATGTGGAAACCTGCTTGGGCAGGCGTGGCCTCAGGACACAGTGTAGCCCCTTTTCTCTAGGTCTGCATCTGGTGTAATATTGAGATGATGGGATTTAAACCTGCATCTTGAGTCTTGTTTTTGCTTTAACCCATATTCCTTTAGCCTCTGTTACTTTTCTATCTGTGAATTAACTGAATTGTTTTCCCTTTCGTTTTCGCTTTTGGGGCATACACAGTACTCAGAGCTTATTCCTGGTTGTGTACTCAGAGATCTTTCCTGGTGGTCCTCATGGGGCCATCTACAGTCCCAAGGGATTGAACCCGGCCAGCCACATGCAAGGCAAACACCTTCATGTCCATTACTATCACTTTGGCCTACAAATGGATATCTTCTATAATTCTATTTTTGTTTTAGCTTGTTTTTTTGGGCAATACTTGGCAGTGCTCAGGGATCACTCCTGTTGGTGCTCAGAGGACCATATGTGACGTCGGGGACTGAACCAGTGTTAGCCTTATGCAAGGCAAGCAACTTTCCCCTATACTGCCTCTCTGGCCCTGATACTATGTTATCTTCCACTTAAGATATTAGGTATAACTCGGTTTTTTATTAGGTGGTTTAGTACTCTAAAGCATAACTTGCATATTAAATATATAGTTTACATGGTGTACAGTAAGTACATAAAGGATAAAGTGTATAGTATACACCTTTGACATATTACTTCATATTTAATTTATTTGCCTCTCTTCAACTAACATTACAGCACATAAGACAGTAAGAAAAAACCTTACAATACTCTACTTGATTTCCTCTTTCCAAAACCTTTGGGCTTTTTGTCATCATATTTTTGCTTCTTCATATAATAAACTCCAAAATGCACTGCCATTGTTTTTGCTCTAACTGGCCAATTATCTTTTGAAAAGGTTTTAAAAAATGAGAAAAAAAGATCCTTTCTACTCACCCACATACTTACCATTTCCGTGCTCTCCATCCCTTTCTGTACCTCTGTATTCCCATCTGGGATCATTTTTCTGTCTGAAGGACTTCCTCGAACATTCTCTGAACTGAGGATCTGCGGGTGATTAATCCTTTCAGCTTTTATATGTCTAAAGAAACCTTAGGTTCCGGTTCTGGGAAAAATGGAGAGAGAGCACTCTCCACGCCTGCCTCCCCCCCCAACAACAGCCATGGAACCTGGACTCACAACTTGGAACAGCTTTCCTAGCAGCTTCCCTAGAACTCTGAAAAGCCAATGTTGGCTGGAACACTGTAAAAGAGGCCAGACCAGAATGTTGAGCCCCACTGAACAAAGAGGTGACCCCACCAGCTTTCCCCCACTGGGCTCCCTCTCCCCGTGTCAGAGCACCATGGTGCCCAGACCTGAAGTTGGCAGTGACATGGGCAGCAATCCTGCGTGCCACCCAACCCCCAGACAGCTACCCCAGACAGCTCTAAAGACCAGGAGGTAACTTTTAGCTCTGGTCCAGGAGATGAGAAAGGATCTGAGCAAAGAGAAGATCTTTTCTCTCCCATCTCTCAGGCTCTTATGTCAGAAAATTCTGTTAATTTTTCTTGCTCTGAATTGTGTTCTAACTGAAATGAATAAAGCCACTCCAGCTTTCGACTTGTGCTATGCTTTTCTATTTTGCTGTTTTGTTTTGTGGCCATACTGTTCTCAGGGATCACCTCTAGTTGGGCTCCTAACTTGGGTCTACTACATACAAGGCAAGAGCTGTACTACCTCTCAGTCCATTTTATTTTAAAATAGGGATCATCCTCTGGAGATACTGGAGGCCCCTGAGGCCTCTGCCACTGATTCTTGGTCAGGTGGTAAAGGCTAGATGGTTTGGTTTTTGAGCCCAGTAGTTCTTTGGTGACACCGGTCATATATAGCAGTGGGTGGGGCTGGGGGAAGAGTGTATCAATACTGGTACCAAACTCAGGCCTAGTAAATGCTATCTTCCTGAACTTTTAGCTATATGTATGTTCATGCTTTAAGTGTGCTTCTTGAGAACAATGTATAGTCGCTTCCAACCTGTCTTTCTTAATTTATCTATTTAAATCACTGACGTTCATAGTGACTATTGATTGAGAAATCACGTACCTTGTTAGTTCCTGTTTTCTATTTGTTGCCCTCTTCCTCTGTTACTATTTTTGCCTTTCACTCATTCTTGTTGGCCTTTTTGTTTTAATTGAACACAACTTTGTTATTGTTTCCCTCAATTTCTTTAAAAATCTGTTTCAATAGCATGAGACTAATATCCAAGGCCATTCAAACCAGGGGCCAGGACAACACGTGGTAGATTTGTGGGAGGTAGAGAAGGGACCAGTGTGCCAATGGTTGGAAATGGTAACACTAGACTGAAATTGAGTATTGAACGTAGGTAAAAGGATTATACATGATAACCCTTCTGTATTGCAAACCAAAATGCACAAAAAGAGAGGGAGAAAGGGAAAGGGAGAGGGAGAGAGAGAAAGTGAGAGAGAGAGAAGTGCCTGCCATAGAGGCAGGTTGTGGGGTAGGGGAGGGAAAGGGAAACTGGGCACATTAGTGTTGAAAAATGGGGCACTGGAGGAGGGATGGGAAATAAAAAAAGAAAAAATAATATATATATAAATATTGGGATTGAAAGACAGCTCACAGGCTGGAATGCAATCCGCATGTAACAAACCAAAAAAAGGTCATAACATGAACAATACCATTCTGAGATATATTTTGTAATCACTTGATCACTTGACATCCCGTTATTCGTCAATTTGCTCGAGCGGGCACCAGTAAGGTTTCCACTTGTCCCTGTCATGTGCCAGTGTAGCCCAATGGCATCTGCTTGCTCCAGGAATACGTAAGAGCCTCAAACCATTCTTTCAGGGTCTTGATGAAAAAGTCTGACCATCTTGTAGGTGGGTGGCTGTTGGATGACAGGTTTAGCTGGTTTTGGGAGCTTTGCTGTTTTGTCCACACACAGCTTAATCTACTTAAGCCAAGGTTCATTCTAATGAGACCTCTCTTCTAGGTAAACACTGCTAGAGGGTGTGGCAGTTACAGAAGTCACCTTGACTCTGAATAACTTCTGACTTATACATCTACTAAGACTTCTATGTTTTCTAGATTGGGCACAGCTCCTCTTTATACCCACTGCATCCAGCGTGGGACAGTTAGAATTTGCCAGGGAGACTACCACCCTGGCTACATTGAGACTATAGGAATATTATAGGAAAGATCATACTAGTTTGCTCTCAAGCAGGCGGAGTGTGACCCTTTCAGTATATGGAGAACAAGATTCTCAAAATCACCCTGGTACAGATAATAAATAAGAAGGACCTTTGTGGGTACCATCTAGATTACATGAAGCTCATGAAATTAAGATGTATTACTTTATACCAGCTCTCTCTCCCTCTCTCTTTCTCTCGCTCTCTCTCCAGTGTTTTACACTGAGATAATCTCATAGAAGGGATTAGTCCTTGGTGTAATCTTTGTCTATACCTGTAATCGGTGTGTGGCACCGCCCCTTCTTCAATCTGTTTTATGGTTCTTTGCTGACACAACCCTCCCTGGATTACTTTGGTGTATATAAGGGGGACTGACTTGAGGCCCCCTGGGACCTTTTGCTCCTTCTTTTGGGTGGGACTCCTCTCAGGTGAGGTCTTCTCTCTTTGGTGGGAGACTTAGGCTCTTTTGTATGGTCTAAATTCTGACCAGAGCTAGAGTTCTTTCATTATATTGGATTGCTGTGGAAGAGCTTTTGTACTATTAAAAGCCTTTTTTTGGAACGTGTGCCGGACTCGTGAGTTTTCATCCGTTCCCGGAGTCCTCGGAGGCAGAAGAGAACTTCTATCCTGACACTGTCAGGGGACCCAAGCGGCATCCCCAACAGGTGGCCAAGTGATCTTTTGATGTCCCATGGGATCCAGTCAGTAATGACTCTAGTCCAAAGTCATCTTCAAGTCGCGTTACATGTCCAGCCATTCTGATTTTCGATGCCTTGGCAAACAAGACAGGGTCCCTGACTCTTGATCGTCGACGGAAGTCTGGATTCCTTCTCTCCACTTGAGTGAGGCAAGCTATTCCAAGCACAGCTCTTTCGATTCCTCTTTGGGAGACCCGAATAGCATTCTCATCCTGCTCTCATAGGGCCCAGGTCTCTGAGGCGTATGTTAATGCAGGGAGAACGGTGGAGTCAAAAGATGTGCCCCAGAGCCGGAGGTTCTTTGTCCTTTAGCTATTCCTTCTATGCTCTTGAGGGCATTCCATGCCACTCTCTTCCTCCTTTGCAGCTCAGGTGCTAGGTCGTTTGTCATGTTGAGTTACTGACTCATAACTGCTGAATTCAGAGACATTTGTTCCGTTGAGAGTGAATAGAGCATCTGGAGCTAGTTCATTTTTCATGAACATTGTTTTTGTTGAGATTTATCTGTATACCTACCTTTCCACATTCATGGATGAAGTCAGCCAGCATTTATGCAGCCTGGCTAATGTTTGGTGTTATTAGAATGATGTCATCAGCGAAGTGGAGGTGGTGCAATTGCCATCCATCTTCACTCCCATTCCTTCCCATTATAATTGTCACATGACGTTCTGAGGGTGGTGCGAAGAGTTTGGGTGAAATGGTATCACCCTGCTGAATCCCTCCTTTTACATCAATGATCACTTCCCTTGTTGAATGGTGAGATACTGGTGGAGAATCCATAATACAGCTCACAAAGGATCTTGATGTATTGAGTTTGAACACTCTCAATGCCTGTCTTCAAAAACTCTCAAGTTCATTCACCAATGTGGCAAAGCTCGGAGCCTCAGGCAACCATAAGCTAACGTCCAAGCTTGCAAAGCAGTGCAGAGAAGTGATAAAGGAAGGCCTCAAAGAGAGAAGAGCAGAAATACTGGCTGATGCAGTAGAAGCCGGAAAAGCATTCGCCCAACACCCACCTGTCCTTTGCCAACTATAAGACCAAGATTGACTGCCCTCCAATGTCCTGATGGATCTATCACATCTTCTAGAAGGGCAATGGAGAAGATTATCCATTACTTCTACTCAGATATCTTTGATAGCCACATCCACCTGCCCAATACCAAATTCCGCAGGGATGGATATGTCATTCCCAACATTCTCCCTTCTGAAATCCGACATGCCATTTTTGTCAGTAAAGAAGCGAACAGCACCAAGCCCAGACAAAGTTAGACCTAAACACCTGAAGAATCTGCCATCAGTACTCATCAATACACTGGCTCAGCTCTTCACACGCTACCTGTCTGAATGCAATGTGCCCTCCCAATGGAAAACCAGCAGGGCAGTTCTACTGTTCAAGAAGGGAGACATTCACGACATTGGCAACTATCGCCCCATCTGCCTGTTGTCTGTCATCTACAAACTGTTCACTCGAGTCATCCTGAACAGGACTGGCAGAACATTAGATGAAGGACAACCATGCGAGCAAGCTGGCTTCTGAAAAGGATTCAGCACAATCGACCATATCCACACGGTAACCAAGCTCATTGAGGTTTGTAGGGAGTTTAAGATGCCGCTCTATCTAACGTTCATTGATTTAAATAAAGCCTTTAACTCTGTTGAGACTGAAGTGGTTATCAAAGCCCTAGTCAAACAGGATGTTCAAACTCAATATTTTGTAATATGAAATACAAATAGTGCCAGCTAATGGAGCAGGAAAGGGGATGGGGTGGCTGGGAAACAAGGGGTTTTGGTGGTGGTAAGGGCACATTGATGGTGGGACTGGTGTTGGAATATCGCTTGGATTGAAACAACTGTACTACGAATAACTTTGTAAATCATGGTGTTTAAATATAATCACTAGATCACTAGACATCCCATTGTTCATCGATTGCCTTGAGCTGGCGCCAGTAACATTTCCATTTGACCCTATTACGTGCCAGTGTAGCCCAATGGCATCTGGTTGTTTCAGGAACACGAAGAGCCTCAAACCGTTCGTTCATGGTCTTGACGTGAAGAAGTCTGACCATCTTGTAGGTGGGCGGCCACATGGTCTTTTGATGTCCCGTGGGATCCAGTCAGTAACAGTTCTAGTCCAGCGGTCATCTCCAAATCGCATTACATGTCCAGCCTATCAGATTTTCGATGCCTTGGCAAATGAGACAGCGTCCCTGACTCTGGAACAGCAACAGAGGTCAGAACTCCGGATTCCTTCTCTCACTTGAGTGAGGTGTGATATTCAAGCATAGCTCTTTCGATTCCCCTTTGGGAGACCCGAATAGCATTCTCATCCTGCTTCCGTAGGTCCCAGGTCTCTGAGGCATATGTTCATGCAGGGAGAACGGTGGAGTCAAAGAGATGTAGCCTGAGCCGGAGGTTCTTTGTCCTTTTAGCTATTACTTCTATGCTCTTGAGGGCGTTCCATGCCACTCTTTTCCTCCTTCACACTATAAAAAATCAATAAAAATCAATTTTATTATATTTAAATATAATAAAAATTTAATTAAAGTTTTAAAAGTTGAGAAAAGGCTAAAATGATTTTTTCATGTGGAAGTCTTGGATTCAATTCCTAGCACTGTGCAGTTCCCAAGTACCACTGGGCGACCCCCAAAACACAGAGCTGAGACAGCCCTATATATCACGGCACAGCCCCCAAAATACCAAAAAATTTGGTTGTTCTAGAGTTTTCAACATACTTACAATGAATATGTCACCTTGCAAATAACATCTGCACAGGTATGTAAGTACCTTACAATGTGAAAAATAACTCAATTTCCTCCCTGCTGTTCCATGTATATCTGTGATTACTTGTTCTCTTATTGGTAAGTATATGCAAATGTACAGAAACATAATCAAACAGATTCTTTTAGATCAATCAAGTATAAGAAAAGGAAGTTCGAACTGGAGAGATAGTAAAGTGGGTAGAGAGCCAGCCTTGCACATGGTCCCACAGGGTTAGATTCCCATATAGTCACAC
>JAJIBD010035238.1:0-20643 GCA_021461705.1 Cryptotis parvus
TTTTTTCTGGTAATTGGAAACCTACTCAGATCTGTTATTAAGAGAATAAACTGTATGCATCCCTAGAAAAAATATTTTAGATATCTATCTATCAGTCCATCCATCCATCCATCCATCCATCCATACATCCATCCATCCACTCCATCCATCCATCCATCATCTATCTGCCTCTGCCTCGCCTGCCTATCTCTATCGCCCACCTACCTATTTTCCCTCCTTTGGGCTCTTCACACACCTTGGTGATGCCTTCAGGGTTACTTCCTGGCTCTGCACTCAGAAATTACTCCTGGCAGTGCTTGGGACCATACAGGATGCTTGAGATTGAATCCAGATCAAATACGTGCACAAAGCAAATGCCCTACCCATTGGACTATTGCTCTTGTACCCCCTGCTTTTTTAAAGTGTCTTTATTATTTTTTGACAAATTTCTACCATGTTTTTCTTTAAATTTATATTTATTTATATTTGCTTTTGGGGTCACACATGATTCCCGAGTTACTCCTGGTTACACTCAGGAATTGGCTCCTGACTATGTTCAGGAATCACATGGGATGCGGGGGGATTGAACTCAGGTAGGCTAGTGCAAGGTAAATAAATACCTTGACCTACTGTACCATTGCTCAGCCCTGGTTTTCTGGGTTTTAAACCATTATTAAATTGTTCTAGTTCCCATCCCCCCTTAAGCCGCTTATTATTATTGTGACCATCTATCTATCATCATTATCATTATTATTATTTCTCCATTATTATTGAACCACTTGACATCGATTCATCAATTTGTCAGGGCCAGTAACATTTCCATTTGTCCCCCTGTCATGTGCCAGTGTAGCTCAATGGCATCTGCTTGCTCCAGGAATATGAAGAGCCTCAAACTGTTCAATCAGGGTCTTGTAGCTAGTTCTGACTATTTTGTAGGTGGGCAGCCGCAAGTGACCTTTTGACACATCCGGGGATACAGTCAGAAACTGCCTCTGGTCCAGCAGTTATCTCCAAGGGTGCATTACATGTCCAGCAATTCCGATTTTGAGCCTTTGCACAAAGAGACAGCATCCCTGACCCTGGAACGCTGGACCGGGGCTCAAAACCCAGATTCCTTCTCACTTAAGTAGTAGGCAAGATTCCAAGCATAGCTCTTTCTGTTCCTCTTGGGGAGATCTGAATAGCATCTCTCGTCCTTTCATAGGACCCAGGTCTCTAGGCGTATTTAATGCAGGGAGAATCAGTGGAGTCTAAGAGATGTGCCTGAGCCGGAGGTTCTTTGTCCTTTTTAGTTATTCCTTTGAAGCTCTTGGAGGGCATCCTCCCATGCTCACTCTCTTCCCTCCCCTGTGCACCCGGTGCTAGGTCATATCATGTTGAGTTCTACTACCGAGTACACATAACTGCTGCAGTTCAGAGATGGTTTCTTGTTCCACGTGAGTGAATGGAGCATCTGGAGCTCCTAGTTCAAGTTTTTCATGAACATTGTTTTGTTGGACGCAGATACACCAGGCAGAGCAGCTACCAGCTCTCCCTGTTGAACCCCTGCACTCCACTGACCACAGGAGAGCGACCTCTGGCCCAAGTCCACCATCCCAATAGAGCCTCAGAAGAACCCAGAGGAACCCCCCACCATGCTGGCAGCGATCTTCATCATCCACACTCCACAGCTTGTCAGATCTCTACCCAAGAGATTAAGCCAATCTCCAGCCCGGCTTGTCAGAGACCCAGCCTACAGAGACCCACCCTTCAGAGACCCACCCTTCAGGGAGGAGTATTTCAAGCCCAGGGAATGCTTGAACCACAGACACAGATACACCAGGCAGAGCAGACTTTCCCCATTGTGCGTGGCCGCTGCGCCACGCAATTTATCTCCAAATGACCGTGAATATTCTACCCACCCCCTCTCAGAGAGCCCGGCAAGCTACTGAGAAGTATACCGCCCACACGGCAGAGCCTGGCAAGCTGTCCGATGCATGTTCGATATGCCAAAACCAGTAATAACAATGTTTATTTTCCCGACCCTGAAAGAGCCCCTTAATACGGCAGCACTAAGAAGGACAAACAAGGAGTGCCTGATAAAATTTCAGGGCCAAACTAGGCTGCCAAAACAAGAAGGACTAAAATGACTGTCTGTACTTTCAATGCACGTACGCTGGCATCGGAAGCATATATCGAGGACCTGATGGTGCAAGTGCAAAAGATCAAGTACGACATCATTGGTCTGACTGAGACGAGGGAGGCATCAATCGCATCACGCGTTTTTGACACCGGAGAAGAACTGTTCCTCGGAACATGCGACGAAAGAGGCGTCGGTGGTGTCGAGTGTCCTTGTCAACACGAACATGGCCGTGAACATTGATTCATTTGAATGCCTAACAAACCAGATAGGATGATTACACTTGAAGAGATGTGGCCCACTGCCAGCAATTTCTATCTTCATTGTCTACGCACCAACATCCACATACAAGGAAGAAGAAATTGAGAAATTCTACATGGAACTGGAGGAGTTCTATAAAAAAGATCACACCTTCTACAAGATCATAGTCGGTGATTTTAATGCCAAGATAGGACTCAGAAGATCGGCCGAAGAACTCCACATCGGGACCCATGGCCTAGGAATGGAACGAACAGGGTGAGAGACTATCTGAGTTCATCATGTCCACCAAGACCATTCATGGGAACTCACAGTTCCAGAAGGCTGGAATCGAAACGTTGGACATGGGGAATCTCCTGGTGGACAGTTCCACAAATGAAATTGACCACATCATCTTCAATCGACGGTTTTGCCTGACCGATGTTGCTGTCATCCCAAAATTCCAAACAGGATCGGACCACTGTCTCCTTCATGCAAAATTCTACTTCACGCAATGGGGAGAAAAGGCTGCAAAGTTTAAGAAGAGAACTCCCAGAACAACCACCAACTGGGAACTCTTTGGCACCATTGCGGCAACATGGGAAGATACCATCATTGATGACATCGATGAAGAATACAACCGACTGGTTCAGCACCTCCATGATTGTTGCGAAGAATGCTCAGAGAGAGAAAGACACAAAAGGACGCCTGTCTTCAAAAACTCTTGAGCTCATTCGCCAACATGGCAAGGCATGAGCCTCAGGCGACCAAATGCTAACGTCCAAGCTTGCAAAGCAGTGCAGAGAAGTGATAAAGGAAGACCTCAAAGAGAGAAGAGCAGAAATACTGGAAGATGCAGCAGAAGCCAGGAAAAGCATTTGAAACGCCCGCCTGTCCTTCGCCAACTATAAGACCAAGATGACTGCCCTCCAATGTCCTGATGGATCTATCACATCTTCCAGAAAGGCAATGGAGAAGATTATCCATGACTTCTACTCAGATCTCTTTGATAGCCACGTCCACCTGCCCACATACCAAATTCCGCAGGATGGATATGTCGTTCCCAACGTTCTCCCTTCTGAAACCCAACATGCCATTTCGTCAGTAAAGAGGACACCACAAGGCCCAGACAAAGTCAGACCCAAACACCTGAAGAATCTGCCTTCAGTACTCATCAATACACTGGCTCGGCTCTTCACATGCTACCTGTCTGAATGCAAGGTGCCCTCCCAATGGAAAACCAGCAGGACAGTTCTACTGTTCAAGAAGGGAGACATTCACGACATTGGCAACTATCGCCCCATCTGCCTGTTGTCCGTCATCTACAAGCTGTTCACTCGAGTCATCCCGAACAGGATTGGCAGAACATTAGATGAAGGACAACCATGCGAGCAAGCTGGCTTCCGAAAAGGATTCAGCACAATCGACCATATCCACACGGTAACCAAGCTCATTGAGGTTGTGTAGGGAGTTCAAGATGCCGCTCTGTCTCACGTTCATTGATTTAAAGAAAGCCTTTGATTCTGTGGAGACTGAAGCGGTCATCGAAGCCCTAGCCAAACAGGGCGTTCAAACCCAATACATCAAGATCCTTCGTGAGCTGTATTACGGATTCACCACCAGGATCTCACCATTCTACAAGGAAGTGATCATTGATGTCAAAAGAGGGGTTCGGCAGGGTGATACCATTTCACCAAAACTCTTCAGCGCCACCCTCGAGAACATCATGTGACAATTAGAATGGGAAGGAATGGGAGTGAAGATAGATGGTGGGCAACTACACCACCTCGGCTTCGCTGATGACATCGTTCTAATAACACCAAACATTAGCCAAGCGGCACAAATGCTGGCTGACTTTTGACCGAGAATGTGGAAAGATAGGTCTACAGCTGAATCTCAACAAAACTATGTTCATGAAAAATGAACTAGTTCCAGAGGCCCCATTCACTCTCAATGGAACAAACATCTCTGAATGCAGCAGTTATGTGTACCTAGGTCGAGAAGTCAACATGATGAACGACCTAAAACCTGAGCTGTGCAGGAGGAAGAGAGCGGCATGGAATGCCTTCAAAGCATCGAAGAAATAGCTAAAAAGACAAAGAACCTCCGGCTCTAGGCACATCTCTTTCAACTCCACAGTCTCCCTGCATTAACATATGCCTCAGAGACCTGGGCCCTACGAAAGCAGGATGAGAATGCTATTCGGGTCTCCCAAAGAGGAAATCAAAAGAGCTATGCTTGGAATATCACGCCTCACTCAAGTGAGAGAAGGAATCAGGAGTTCTGACCTCAGTTGGCTATCCAGAGTCAGGGATGCTGTCTTGTTTGCCAAGGCATCGAAAATCAGATGGACTGGACATGTAATGCGATTTGGAGATGACCCAATCCGACTAGAGCCGTTACCAACTGGATCCCAAAGGACGTCAAAAGATCACGTGGCCTCCCACCTACAAGATGGTCAGACTTCTTTGTCAAGACCCTGAACGAACGGTTTGAGGCTCTTTGTATTCCTGAAACAACCAGATGCCATTGGGCTACACTGGCACGTGATAGGTCAAATGGAAATGTTACTGGCACCCACTTAAGAAAATCGATGAATAATGGGATGTCAAGTGATCAAGTGATTGTTTTGTTGAGACTCAACAGTAGACCTACCTTTCCACATTCATGGTTGAAGTCAGTCAGCATTTGTGCTGCCTGGCTAATGTTTAGTGTTATTGGAATGATGTCATGAGCAAAGTGGAGGTGGTAGTTGTAGACTGTCTATCTTTCACTCCGCTCCTTCCCATTCCTGATTGTTTGCATGTTCCTCGGAGGGTGGTGCTGAAGAGTTTTGGTGAAATGGCAAAATCACCCTGCCTAATCCTTCTTTGACATTAATGATCACTTTCTTTGTAGAGTGGTGAGATCCTGGTGGTGAATCTGTAATACAGCTCATGAAGGGATCTTGATGTATGTGAGTTTGAATGCCCTGTTTGGCTAGGGCTTGAGACCACTCGTCTCAATAGAATCAAAGACTTTCTTTAAATCAATGAACATGAGTCAGAGCGGCATCTTGAACTCCCTACAAAACTCAATGAACTTGGTTACGTTGTGGGATATGTGTTGATTGTGCTAAATCCTTTTGGAACCCAGCTTGCTCCACATGGTTGTCGCTTCATCTAATGTTATGCCAATCCTGTCAGGATGACTAGAATGAACAGCTTGTAGATGATTGTAACAACAGGCAGATCAAGATAGTTGCCAATGTCATGGATGTCTCCTTCTTGAAACAGTAGAACTGTCCGGCTGGTTTTCCATGGGAGGAACCTTTCATTATTATTAATATTACTATTATTGTTGTTATTACACACCTGTCGATGCATAGGGCTTACTCCTGGCTCTGTGCTCAGGAGTCACTCCTGGTAGTACTCCAGGGACCATATGGAATACTGGAGATGAAACTGTTGGTCACCCCGGAAGGCAAGTGCCTTATCCACTGTACTATATCTCTCGAACCCCCACTGAAGTATTTTCTGCCTTATACCTCTTCTTAACTAAAACTGCTCATATTTTGTCTCTTCTCTCTCTTACTCTGTTTTGGGAACACACTGGCAGTTCCTGCCTCTATGCTCAGGATCACTCCTGTTGGGGCCTGAGGGAAACCATAGGTGCCTGGTGGTTCTACCTCCCAAGGATTCTCCCAAGTTCTGTGATTAGAAAACCAGGGCCTCTAATTCCTGCTATTCCCCAAAGTACTCATAATTGCATCATCCCTCCGTGCCAAATGGCAAGGGGATGGATAGAAAAAAAATCAACAGGAACTGTCCCCAAGCTCCCGGGACGCAGTAACTCAGAGGTTTTCCTGCTCAGAGTTATGTGGTGTCTGCCTAGTGCTTTTGTAACTGGGTTTTTAGTTTTTTGTGTTTAGTCTATTACTATATAATGAATGACACTGGATGGTTTTCAAATGTTAAGCTATCCTTGTATTCCTGGGATAAACCTCATTTGGTCTCCATGGGCTATTCATTTTGACATATTGTTAGATTTTATTTACATAATTTCTTTTCTTATAATGGCTTTGGCTGTGCTATTGGGGTAATGTTGGCTTTGTGGAATGAATTTGAAAGTACTCTTTCCTCTTCAATTTGCTCTAAGTTTATGAAGATGTGGTAATATTTCTTCGTTAACTAAAAAGTTTGCCATTTTAAAATCTTGTTTCTCAATGTAGAACATTTAAATAGCTGATTGTCATGTCTCCTCTTTCTAATATAAGCAGTAAATAAATATATTCACTTGGTCTTTTCCTTCTTTGTAACATAAGCGGTGGATTCATATATTCCCTTGTAATTATTGCTTTGCCTATTTCCTTCAAATTCTCTGTGTCATCTTTTCATTTTAATTTACCCCCAAAAAATGAATTCTAACTGCCCATTTGTTTCTTCTTTGGTTTGTAGATTATTTAGAAGTTGTGCTATTTAGCCTCCAATGATTTGGTAGAAATATCCAGTTTTCTCTCTCTTATGCTTGGAAAATCTGATTTATCACTCACTATTGGAGCACACAGCTACCCAGAGCCTCTGCATCTTGCCTGAGTTACCTCCTACAGGCCACCTTGTAGATAGGGGCAGGGAAAACAGTTTGGGTCTGTGCCTATGTGGCAGAATATCTTACCGGTATATATGTATATATATATATATATATATATATATATAGGTATGTATATATATATATATATATATGTAGAATATCTCCATGTATATATATATGTGCTATGTATATATACATAGCATATGTATATGTTAGCTGGTATAAATATTTCCTCTCGTTCTTTACAGATCCCCTCTTGGGACTAAAATATCTTACTAGAGTTTGCCTGGCTGCATTGGATCCTCTTTTAAATACAATATAGCTTTAATTAAATCAGAGATAAATGCTGTTTGCTTCCTGGCAAGCAAGCATGGCTCTCTAATAAGTCTAATACCCAGAACAACCATGAAGTAAAAACAAGGATCTTGTGAAAGTTTGAAGAAATATATACTGTTGGATGACAAGTCTAGCTAGCTTGGGAGCTTTGCTGTTTAATCTATTTACTCACAGTTTAATCTATTTACATGTTCTTAAACCAGGGTTCATGCTAATGAGATCTCTCTTCTGTGTAAACACTGATGGAGGGTGTGGCAGTTACAGAAGTCACCTTGACTCTGAATGAGTATCTTCTGAATTAGCATTATATATCTACTATGACTTCTATGTTATCTAAATTAGGCACAGCTCCTCTTTATACTCACTGGTCCCAGCATGGGACAGTTAGAATTTACCAGGAGACTACCACCTTGGCTACATTGAGACTATAGGAAGGATCATACTAGTTTTGCCCTCAAGCAGGAGAGAGTGACCCTTTCAGTATCCAGAGAACAAGATACTCAGAATTATCCTGATGCTGATAATAAATAAGAAGGACCTTGTGGGTACCATCTAGATTACATGAAGCCCATGAAATTAAGATGTATTACTTTATACCAGCCCCCTCCAGTGTTTCACATAAAAGATAATCTCGGAAGGGATTAGTCCTTGGCATAATCATTTGTTTAGACCTTAGTAGGATGAGGCACCACCCTACTACACTCTTTTACTCTCTAGAAGCTGTTTAGTTGGTCTTTGTTGACAGGACCCTCCCTGAAGTTAGGATTACTTTTGTGTACATAAGGGGACTGACTTGAGGTACTGCATCCACTCTGGTGGGATCCACTTTGGTGGGACTCTCTCTGGTGGGATCCTCTTTGGTGGGAGACTTGGGCCCTCGTGCATGGTCTAAGTACTGACCAGAGGCAGAGGTCTTCCATTATATTGGATTGTGGTGTTAGAGCTTGTTTTACTATTAAAAAAACCTTTTGAAACTGCATCCAGACTCTGAGTTTTCATCTCTTCCCTGGCAGCCTAGGGACGTAGAGAGAACTTTTGGTCTGCATACTGTTGGGGACCCCAGCGCCCCCCTGACAATATATATATACCTAGCTGTAGAAGATCTATGGTATACATGCCTTTTGTATTAATTCTGAGATAAAGAATTAATCAAAATACAAAATCTCAGATGCCCTTCCCCCATTTCTGGACAGGGCCTGCAAACCTCCTAAAGGCAGACCTTGGCTCAGGTAGAATTAACATTTCAATAGCCTAGACTAAGTGGGCTCCTTAAGGAAGCAAACCTGAATCTGAATCTGAAAGAATTGGCCTTGACTGCCCATTGTTGTGGGCTGAGTCAAACCAGTAAAAAGAATAATAAAGAAGACACTTGCTGCCCTCTTTGCTCTCTGTCAGCTATGCTCCCTGTCCTCTTCTCCCTCTGTCCATTTGGATTCATTCCTTACTGCCTGCTTGGGCCTAAGCAAGTGGTAGTGGCCAATTGGCTGAGAGCTCTAACTCACCACGTGGCCTTGGGTCCAGCAAAGAACTAACATTTAGGGGGCTCCTGATACTGGATTGTATACCAGAACCATGTGAGTAAAACTTTTCTGTGAAACTGCTGGATTTGCAAGTCTTTGTCTTTGCTTGTCACCAATCCCCTGGGGCAGAAGGGGATTCCATCCTGCTCCCGTATATTGTTGGGAAATGCAGCTGCACCCCAGCACAAAGCTGAGCAGTGAAGTGGTTTCCGACAACTCACCTTATCTTGGTTGGGGGATTTTGTATCCTTAGTGGACCCTAGGTCAGCCCCTATCATGCTGATCACTCTGGGGTCCACCTCAATCTTGGGGAGTGATCACTCACCGCTGGAGCCTGAGATGTGCAGGATAAGAGCTGGGCAATGTGTGCATGTCCCTGGACTGTGGACCCAATGGACTGCTCTAGCCCATGATGGAGGCAATTTTTAAAAAAATTTAATTATTTTGGCTTTTTTGGGTCACACCCAGTGATGCTCATGGGTTACTCTTGGTTCTGCATTCAGGAATTATGCCTGGCAGTGCTCAGGGGACCGTATGGGATGCCAGGGATCAAACCCAGGTCAGCTTCATGCAAGGCAAATGCCCCTCCCCACTGTACTATGGCTCAAGCCCCTCTGATTTTTATAATTGATTTTTTTTTTTTTTTTTGGGTCACACCCAGCAATGCTCAGGGTTACTCCTGGCTCTGCACTCAGGAATCACTCCTGGGTGCTCGGGGACCATATGGGATGCCGAGGGATCGAACCGGGCTGGCATGGGCCGGCGCGTGCAAGGCAAACGCCCTACCCGCTGGGCTATCGCTCCGGCCCCCTATAATTGATTTTTATAATTAAATTTCATTGTTAGTGCATTCCTTGAAAGAATTAAATCTTTAAAACCACTGAGCTTTATATTTGTTTTTTCAGTGCTGGGGGTTAAGCCCAAAACTTGACATATGCAAGGCTAGTGGTCTACTGCTGAGTCTCATTCCCTGGTCTGGAGTCCTGTTTTATGGACTAGATTATCTTTCGCTTTAATGACTGTCCCATTTGCACTTGAAAAGTGTCTACTTTGGGTGCTGAGTTTTAACCCATCCACAGTCCTATCCATTGATATTTTTGTTTTTCGGCCACATCCAGCAGTGCTCAGGGGTTACTCATTGTTCTGTGCTCAGGGATCACTCTGGTGGTGCTTGATGGGCCATATGGGTGCCGGGGAGATCAAACCTATGTCAGCCAAGGGCAAAGTTCTACCCTCTCTATATTATCATTTGGCTCCTTTCCTATCAAATGTTGAAGAAATTGTGTCAAAATTTCTGGCTAAGGACCAGGAGGACTTGCCAATGATTGGAATCTCCCTCCAACGTGTGGGGTTAGAGGTTAGGTAAGACAGAGAAGGGACCGTTACACTAATAATTGTTGGAGATGGTAATGCCAGACTAGAACTGAGCATTAAAAAGGCAAAGGAATATACATGATACCCCTTAAATATATGTATTGTGAGCCATAGTGTGTGTGTGTGTGTGAGTGAGTGAGAGTGTAGAGAGAGAGAGAGAAGAGAGAGAGAGAGAGCAGAGAGAGAGACAGAGAGAGGAAAAAGAAAAGTACCTGCCATGGAGGCAGGCAGGGGAGGGAGGGGTGGGAATCAGGGGATATTGGTGTTGGGAAGGGTGCATTGGTGGAGGGATGGGTGCTGGAACAGTGACTGAAACCCAATCATGAACAGCTTTGTAATTGTGTATCTCCCACTGTGGTATTATAAAAAAAAAATTTTTTAAAAAATTTCTAAGTTATAGTTGCTGATGTACATACTTCTCTATGGATTTTTTTTTTTTTTGCTTCCTGTATTTGAAACTGATTATTAGGGACAAACTAATTTAAGATTGGAGCAGGAGCAATAGGCCAGCGGGGTAGGCGTTTGCCTTGCACACAGCCAACCCGAGTTTGATCCCCAGCCTCCCATATGGTCCCCAAGCACTGACAGGTGTAATTCCTGGAGTGCAGAGCCAGGAGTAACCCCTGAGAGTCGCCGGGTGTGACCCAAAAAAGCAAAAAAATAAATAAAAAAAAAAATTAGTAATAATTTAAGCTTGTTGTATCTCTTGGTGAACTGACCACTTCATTTTGTTTTTGGTTTTGTGTCATACTTGGCTGTTGCAGGACACCTAAAAGCCTAAAAGCCTCTGCATCTGCCCTGGATTGCCTCCTGCAGGTCACTTTATAGGTAGGGGGTAGTCTGAATGTGGCAGTCTTATCTGACCATGTATTCTGTACTGGCTGGTATAAATATTCTCTCATGCTACCACAAGCATCGTGGGACTAGCTAGATCTTACCAGCATATTTGCCTGGCCACGTTGGATCTCTAAGTAATTAGACCAGAGAGAAATGCTGTTTGCCTCCAAGCAAGCAAGCATGGCTCCCCTGATAACTCAAAGGCAACTAAAATACAAAACTACCGTGGAAGTAGACGAGACTCTTGTGAAGGCTTGGAGAAAATTTAACTGGCATTAGTATTAGTCTTTGGTACAGAGACATGCCATCTCAGAAACCCCCCTTCTCTACCCTATAAAGGCAATTCCAGGCAGATCTTGGCTTAAGATATTAGGTGAGGTGCTGGGAGAAATTAACCTGAGGGCATTTGATCCTTCCTGCCAGGGAAGTTACATTTAGCTTATAGCTTCTCCAAGCTCTGCTAGGAGGCTTTTAATTAGCCTCTGGGTCCTTGTAAACAACCAGATGGTCTCCTGAAGTTGCTACATTCTATAGAGCTATTTTCCTGTTTTCATCTCTAGATAGCCCAGCCCAGAATGCGCTGGACTGGGGAGTTTGGGCGGATTTCTAGCTATAAAATAAGCTGCAAGAAGAAAGAAGCTCTCTCTCTTTTTTTTTCCCTTTTGCTATTTTGGCTTCTCTTGGTGATTTGCTTCTCCGTCCTCTCCATTCTCTCTGTTGGGCCTCAACATATGGTGGCAGCCATCTTGACCTACACCTGTACCTGGGAAACCCAGAGTCCGGAGGTTTTCCCCTGCTCTTGGATTGTATATTGGAACCTGTGAAAGTAAAGCCCTTTTAAAAGTGCATCGGATTCCTGAGTCTTCATCCATTCCCCGCCGGCTTTAGAGGTAGAAGGGAACTCACTTCCCGGCACTGTCGGGGACCCCAGTGGCGCTCCCCAACACTTGGCAATAGTCAGAGCATACTCCTGGCGGTGCTCAGGGGACCATATGGTTTGCAGATGATGTACCAGGTTGGCTGCATACAAGGCAAGTGCCTTACCCACTACAGTATCTCTCTGGCCACTACTTTTTTATGAAATGACCTTCTTGGTCTCTGGGGATATCCTCTGTCCTATGTTTTCTATTTATAGTCACTTTGGTTTTATTCTAAGTAATGTTGGCATTCTACATATTATATTACTTATGTTATATTATACATAAGTATATTATACATGTATATATATTATACAATCACAAATTATCACAATAAACACCTATTCTAACAACTAATATATACTTTCATGGGTCATACCCAACAATGCTCATGGGTTATTTCCAGCTCCGAACTCAAAAATTATTCCTTACGGTGCTTGGGGGAACCATATAGGATGCCAGGGATCGAACCCAGGTTGGCCACATGCAAGGGAAATTACCTCCCCACTACTATCGCTCTGGCCCCACAACTAATATAATGATATAGATATCTACTATCACGCATATTACATAGTACTAGAAAAAATTCAGTCTCTCTCTTCTGACTGTCTTTGCTCACAATTCCAGCATACTCCCAACTCCGGGACATCAGACTGTGAAAGCTTTCCCTCTTCCCCTCAACCCACCCACCCACCCAGTTTTCATGGCACCAGGTTTGTGCCTCAATTCAGATGCAGCACTATGTGTGGTTGGTTTCAGTTTCCAGAGGTGAAGGGGATAGGTCCTATAGATGTGAAGTACAGGTCCGGGTTGCCACTGGCACCTCAGATCCATAAGTCATCACTATAAGAAAGTTTCCATTATCCTTGATTTGGGCCTTAGTTTAGTACAGTGGTCCCAGTTCGGGAGCCCTCCATGTTTATCACTTTGTTAGTTTATGATGAAGGTGATAGGAGCACCCAGAGGTGTGTAGTGAAGTTGATGGAAGGGCTGTGTAGTTCCCATGTTCTCTCCCCCAGCACCCCAACTGTGTCCAACAGGCAGAATATCTGGGAACCCTAACTAATGGCATCGTCTCCCTGGAGCACTGATCAGTGAGTAACTTCATGTCCAGACCCTCTTCTCTCTCCAGGAAAGAAAGAATGGAGACAAGATGCCCCCCATTTGTAATTCAGCCTGAACTCTGTAGAGCTCAGCCTCCCCAGAGAGGAGCCCAACCAGGGCCCCCACATTAGGACCAAAGACCCTTCTCTCACCCAGGACATTCCAAGGGATCTGGAAACTCTTGTGTGAGGAACTGGGGTCAGAGGCAAATATGGAAACAAAAGATGCTCCCAGTGCTCTTATCACTTAGGAAATTCCAAGGGATTTAGAGAGTCTGTGTCGGGAACTGGGGTCAGAGAGCAAATATGGAAACAAAAGATGCTCCCAGAGCTCTTATCATGGAGGAAATTACACGGGCCTCTAGGGCTCGGTGCCAGGAACTGGGGGACACAGCCAACATATATAGTTGCTATTATTTCATCCCTAATACCATTATTTTATTCTACTATTCTTGAACATCTAGAACGTTTTCTGTAACGGGCTTTTGCTCTGCACCTCTTATCTTGCTTTTTAAACACCACCTTGGAAATGTGGAAACCTGCTTCGGGCAGGCGTGGCCTCCAGGACACAGTGTAGCCCTTTTTCTCTAGGTCTGCATCTGGTGTAATATTGAGATGATGGGATTTAAACTCTGCATCTTGAGTCTTGTTTTTGCTTTAACCCATATTCCTTTAGCCTCTGTTACTTTTCTATCTGTGAATTAACTGAATTGTTTTCCCTTTCGTTTCCTTTAGGGCATACACAGTACTCAGAGCTTATTCCTGGTTGTGTACTCAGAGATCTTTCCTGGTGGTCCTCATGGGGCCATCTACAGTGCCAGGGATTGAACCCGGCCAGCCACATGCAAGGCAAACACCTTCATGTCCAAACTATCACTTTGGCCTACAAATGGATATCTTCTATAATTCTATTTTTGTTTTAGCTTGTTTTTTGGGCAAGTACTCGGCAGTGCTCAGGGATCACTCCTGTTGGTGCTCAGAGGACCATATGTGACGTCGGGGACTGAACCAGTGTTAGCCTTATGCAAGGCAAGCAACTTTCCCCTATACTGCCTCTCTGGCCCTGATACTATGTTATCTTCCACTTAAAAAGATATTGGAAGGTATAACTCGGTTTTTTATTGGTGGTTTAGTACTCTAAAGCATAACTTGCATATTAAATATATAGTTTACATGGTGTACAGTAAGTACATAAAGGATAAAGTGTATAGTATACACCTTTGACATATTACTTCATATTTAATTTATTTGCCTCTCTTCAACTAACATTACAGCACATAAGACAGTAAGAAAACCTTACAATACTCTACTTCGATTTCCTCTTTCCAAAACCTTTGGGCTTTTTTGTCATCATATTTTTGCTTCTTCATATAATAAACTCCAAAATGCACTGCCATTGTTTTTTGCTCTAACTGGCCAATTATCTTTTGAAAAGGTTTTAAAAAATGAGAAAAAAAGATCCTTTCTACTCACCCACATACTTACCATTTCCGTGCTCTCCATCCCTTTCTGTACCTCTGTATTCCCATCTGGGATCATTTTTCTGTCTGAAGGACTTCCTCGAACATTCTCTGAACTGAGGATCTGCGGGTGATTAATCCTTTCAGCTTTTATATGTCTAAAGAAACCTTAGGTTCCGGTTCTGGGAAAAATGGAGAGAGAGCACTCTCCACGCCTGCCTCCCCCCAACAACAGCCATGGAACCTGGACTCACAACTTGGAACAGCTTTCCTAGCAGCTTCCCTAGAACTCTGAAAAGCCAATGTTGGCTGGAACACTGTAAAAGAGGCCAGACCAGAATGTTGAGCCCCACTGAACAAAGAGGTGACCCCACCAGCTTTCCCCACTGGGCCCCTCTCCCCGTGTCAGAGCACCATGGTGCCCAGACCTGAAGTTGGCAGTGACATGGGCAGCAATCCTGCCGTGCCACCCAACCCCCCAGACAGCTACCCCAGACAGCTCTAAAGACCAGGAGGTAACTTTTAGCTCTGGTCCAGGAGATGAGAAAGGATCTGAGCAAAGAGAAGATCTTTTCTCTCCCATCTCTCAGGCTCTTATGTCAGAAAATTCTGTTAATTTTTCTTGCTCTGAATTGTGTTCTAACTGAAATGAATAAAGCCACTCCAGCTTTCGACTTGTGCTATGCTTTTCTATTTTGCTGTTTTGTTTTGTGGCCATACTGTTCCTCAGGGATCACCTCTAGTTGGGCTCTAACTGGGTCTACTACATACAAGGCAAGAGCTGTACTACCCTCTCCAGTCCATTTTATTTTTAAAATAGGGATCATCCTCTGGAGATACTGGAGGCCCTGAGGCCTCTGCCACTGATTCTTGGTCAGGTGGTAAAGGCTAGATGGTTTGGTTTTGAGCCCAGTAGTTCTTTGGTGACACCGGTCATATATAGCAGTGGGTGGGGCTGGGGGAAGAGTGTATCAATACTGGTACCAAACTCAGGCCTAGTAAATGCTATCTCCTCCTGAACTTTTAGCTATATGTATGTTCATGCTTTAAGTGTGCTTCTTGGAGAACAATGTATAGTCGCTTCCAACCTGTCTTTCTTAATTTATCTATTTAAATCACTGACGCTCATAGTGACTATTGATTGCGAAATAACGTACCTTGTTAGTTCCTGTTTTCTATTTGTTGCCCTCTTCCTCTGTTACTATTTTTGCCTTTCACTCATTCTTGTTGGCCTTTTTTGTTTTAATTGAACACAACTTTGTTATTGTTTCCCTCAATTTCTTTAAAAATCTGTTTCAATAGCATGAGACTAATATCCAAGGCCATTCAAACCAGGGGCCAGGGACAACACGTGGTAGATTTGTGGGAGGTAGAGAAGGGACCAGTGTGCCAATGGTTGGAAATGGTAACACTAGACTGAAATTGAGTATTGAACGTAGGTAAAAAGGATATACATGATAACCCTTCTGTATTGCAAACCAAAATGCACAAAAAGAGAGGGAGAAAGGGAAAAGGAGAGAGAGAGAGAGAAAGTGAGAGAGAAGAAGTGCCTGCCATAGGGGCAGGTTGTGGGGGTAGGGGGAGGGGAAAGTGGAAACTGGGCACATTAGTGTTGAAAAATGGGCACTGGAGGAGGGATGGGAAATAAAAAGAAAAAAAAATATATATATATAAATATTGGGATTGAAAGACAGCTCACAGGCTGGAATGCAATTCGCATGTAACAAACAAAAAAAAAGGTCATAACATGAACAATACCATTCTGAGATATATTTTGTAATCACTTGATCACTTGACATCCCGTTATTCGTCAATTTGCTCGAGCGGGCACCAGTAAGGTTTCCACTTGTCCCTGTCATGTGCCAGTGTAGCCCAATGGCATCTGCTTGCTCCAGGAATACGAAGAGCCTCAAACCATTCTTTCAGGGTCTTGATGAAAAAGTCTGACCATCTTGTAGGTGGGGTGGCTGTTGGATGACAGGTTTAGCTGGTTTGGGAGCTTTGCTGTTTTGTCCACACACAGCTTAATCTACTTAAGCCAAGGTTCATTCTAATGAGACCTCTCTTCTAGGTAAACACTGCTAGAGGGTGTGGCAGTTACAGAAGTCACCTTGACTCTGAATAACTTCTGACTTATACATCTACTAAGACTTCTATGTTTTCTAGATTGGGCACAGCTCCTCTTTATACCCACTGCATCCAGCGTGGGGAAAGTTAGAATTTGCCGGGGACTACCACCCTGGCTACATTGAGACTATAGGAATATTATAGGAAAGATCATACTAGTTTGCTCTCAAGCAGGCAGAGTGTGACCTTTCAGTATATGGAGAACAAGATTCTCAAAATCACCCTGGTACAGATAATAAATAAGAAGGACCTTTGTGGGTACCATCTAGATTACATGAAGCTCATGAAATTAAGATGTATTACTTTTATACCAGCTCTCTCTCCTCTCTCTCTCTCTCGCTCTCTCTCTCTCAGTGTTTTACACTGAGATAATCTCTCACAGAAGGGATTAGTCCTTGGTGTAATCTTTGTCTATACCTGTAATCGGTGTGGCACCACCCTTCTTCAATCTGTTTATGGTTCTTTGCTGACACAACCCTCCCTGGATTACTTTGGTGTATATAAGGAGACTGACTTGAGGCCCCTGGGACCTTTTGCTCCCTTCTTTTGGGTAGGGACTCCTCTCAGGTGAGGTCTTCTCTCTTTGGTGGGAGACTTAGGGCTCTTTTGTATGGTCTAAATTCTGACCAGAGCTAGAGTTCTTTCATTATATTGGATTGCTGTGGAAGAGCTTTTGTACTATTAAAAGCCTTTTTGGAACTGTGCGGACTCGTGAGTTTTCATCCGTTCCCCGGAGTCCTCGGAGGCAGAAGAGAACTTCTATCCTGACACTGTCAGGGGACCCAAGCGGCATCCCCAACAGGTGGCCAAGTGATCTTTTGATGTCCCATGGGATCCAGTCAGTAATGACTCTAGTCCAAAAGTCATCTTCAAGTCGCTTACATGTCCAGCCATTCTGATTTTCGATGCCTTGGCAAACAAGACAGGGTCCCTGACTCTTGATCGTCGACGGAAGTCTGGATTCCTTCTCTCACTTGAGTGAGGCAAAGCTATTCCAAGCACAGCTCTTTCGATTCCTCTTTGGGAGACCCGAATAGCATTCTCATCCTGCTCTCATAGGGCCCAGGTCTCTGAGGCGTATGTTAATGCAGGGAGAACGGTGGAGTCAAAAAGATGTGCCCAGAGCCGGAGGTTCTTTGTCCTTTTAGCTATTCCTTCTATGCTCTTGAGGGCATTCCATGCCACTCTCTTCCTCCTTTGCAGCTCAGGTGCTAGGTCGTTTGTCATGTTGAGTTACTGACTCATAACTGCTGAATTCAGAGACATTTGTTCCGTTGAGAGTGAATAGAGCATCTCGGAGCTAGTTCATTTTTCATGAACATTGTTTTGTTGAGATTTATCTGTATACCTACCTTTCCACATTCATGGATGAAGTCAGCCAGCATTTATGCAGCCTGGCTAATGTTTGGTGTTATTAGAATGATGTCATCAGCGAAGTGGAGGTGGTGCAATTGCCATCCATCTTCACTCCCATTCCTTCCCATTATAATTGTCACATGACGTTCTCGAGGGTGGTGCCGAAGAGTTTCGGTGAAATGGTATCACCCTGCTGAATCCCTCCTTTTACATCAATGATCACTTCCTTGTTGAATGGTGAGATACTGGTGGAGAATCCATAATACAGCTCACAAAGGATCTTGATGTATTGAGTTTGAACACTCTCAATGCCTGTCTTCAAAAACTCTCAAGTTCATTCACCAATGTGGCAAAGCTCAGAGCCTCAGGCAACCATAAGCTAACGTCCAAGCTTGCAAAGCAGTGCAGAGAAGTGATAAAGGAAGGCCTCAAAGAGAGAAGAGCAGAAATACTGGCTGATGCAGTAGAAGCCGGGGAAAAGCATTCGCAACACCCACCTGTCCTTTGCCAACTATAAGACCAAGATTGACTGCCCTCCAATGTCCTGATGGATCTATCACATCTTCTAGAAGGGCAATGGAGAAGATTATCCATTACTTCTACTCAGATATCTTTGATAGCCACATCCACCTGCCCAATACCAAATTCCGCAGGGATGGATATGTCATTCCCAACATTCTCCCTTCTGGAATCCGACATGCCATTTTGTCAGTAAAGAAGCGAACAGCACCAAGCCCAGACAAAGTTAGACCTAAACACCTGAAGAATCTGCCATCAGTACTCATCAATACACTGGCTCAGCTCTTCACACGCTACCTGTCTGAATGCAATGTGCCCTCCCAATGGAAAACCAGCAGGGCAGTTCTACTGTTCAAGAAGGGAGACATTCACGACATTGGCAACTCTTGCCCCATCTGCCTGTTGTCTGTCATCTACAAACTGTTCACTCGAGTCATCCTGAACAGGACTGGCAGAACATTAGATGAAGGACAACCATGCGAGCAAGCTGGCTTCTGAAAAGGATTCAGCACAATCGACCATATCCCACGGTAACCAAGCTCATTGAGGTTTGTAGGGAGTTTAAAGATGCCGCTCTATCTAACGTTCATTGATTTAAATAAAGCCTTTAACTCTGTTGAGACTGAAGTGGTTATCAAAGCCCTAGTCAAACAGGATGTTCAAACTCAATATTTTGTAATATGAAATACAAATAGTGCCTGCTAATGGAGCAGGAAAGGGGATGGGGTGGCTGGGAAACAAGGGGTTTTGGTGGTGGTAAGGGCACATTGATGGTGGGACTGGTGTTGGAATACGCTTGATTGAAACAACTGTACTACGAATAACTTTGTAAATCATGGTGTTTAAATATAATCACTAGATCACTAGACATCCCATTGTTCATCGATTGCCTTGAGCTGGCGCCAGTAACATTTCCATTTGACCCTATTACGTGCCAGTGTAGCCCAATGGCATCTGGTTGTTTCAGGAACCACGAAGAGCCTCAAACCGTTCGTTCATGGTCTTGACGAAGAAGTCTGACCATCTTGTAGGTGGGCGGCCACATGGTCTTTTGATGTCCCGTGGGATCCAGTCAGTAACAGTTCTAGTCCAGCGGTCATCTCCAAATCGTCATTACATGTCCAGCCTATCTGATTTTCGATGCCTTGGCAAATGAGACAGCGTCCCTGACTCTGGAACAGCAACAGAGGTCAGAACTCAGATTCCTTCTCTCACTTGAGTGAGGTGTGATATTCCAAGCATAGCTCTTTCGATTCCCCTTTTGGGAGACCCCGAATAGCATTCTCATCCTGCTTCCGTAGGTCCCAGGTCTCTGAGGCATATGTTCATGCAGGGAGAACGGTGGAGTCAAAGAGATGTAGCCGGAGCCGGAGGTTCTTTGTCCTTTTAGCTATTACTTCTATGCTCTTGAGGGCGTTCCATGCCTCTCTTTTCCTCCTTCACACTATAAAAAATCAATAAAAATCAATTTTCTTATATTTAAATATAATAAAAATTTAATTAAAGTTTTAAAAGTTGAGAAAAGGCTAAAATGATTTTTTCATGTGGAAGTCTTGGATTCAATTCCTAGCACTGTGCAGTTCCCAAAGTACCACTGGGCGTGACCCCCAAAACACAGAGCTGAGACAGCCCTATATATCACAGTACAGCCCCCAAAATACCAAAAAAATTTGGTTGTTCTAGAGTTTTCAACATACTTACAATGAATATGTCACCTTGCAAATAACATCTGCACAGGTATGTAAGTACCTTACAATGTGAAAAAATAACTCCAATTTCCTCCCCTGCTGTTCCATGTATATCTGTGATTACTTGTTCTCTTATTGGAAGTATATGCAAATGTACAGAAACATAATCAAACAGATTCTTTTAGATCAATCAAGTATAAGAAAAGGAAGTTCGAACTGGAGAGATAGTAAAGTGGGTAGAGAGCCAGCCTTTTGCACATGGCCCACCGGGGTTAGATTCCCATATAGTCACACCAAATGGTCACGGAGCACCACCAGGAGTGATCCCTGAGTGTGAAGCCAGGAGTAAGTCCTGAGCACTGATGAGTGTTGCCCTAAAACAAAACCCCAAAATGAATGTTTTAACTTTTACCTTGACTCAGTTTTCTTGGCTGCACTTCCTTTCTGTACGTCGATCTAACTCTGTGACCTGTTACTTGCCTCTCCTGTGGAACACTTTTAA
>JAJIBD010035239.1:0-22914 GCA_021461705.1 Cryptotis parvus
AGAGGCAGCCTGGAGGAGCAGGGAGGGAATCTAGGGGATTGGTGTTGGGAAATGTGCACAGTGGAGAGGATGTGTGCTGGTGACTGTGTGACTGAAACCCAAACACTAACAGCATTGTAATTGTATTTATGAGGGTGGTATAATAAAATTAAAAAACAAAGGTGGAAGGGTCAAAAATATTTAGGGGCTGGAACGATGGCAGAGTAGCTAGAGCTCTTGCCTTGAACGTGGTTTTCCAGGTTTGATTTCTGACACTTCGTCTGGTCCCCAAACCCTTCTAGGAGTGATCTCTGAGAGCAGAGCCAGGAGTAAGCCTTGAGCACTGCTGAGTATGGACTAAAAGTATTAACAACTTTTTTTTTTTTTTTTTTTTTTTACACTCTAGCGGATGCTCGGGATCACTTCTGATTCTTCATTCAGGAAATATTCCTGGTAACACTTGAGGGGTACATACAGGATACAGGGGATAGAACCAGGGTCAGGTGCATAAGGCAAGTACTTTACCTCCCGTACTAAAAACAAAAAAATCAATGTTACTTGCATTTCTATGTAAAATGGACAGTGAGGCTATTCCCTTCTGAAAGCATGAATCTTTTCTTCAATCTCTTCACAGATGACTTCCATTTCCTGGTTCCTCAGGGAGTAGATGAGAGGGTTTAGAACAGGACTGATGATAGTGAAAGTGACTGAGACAGCTCTGTCCAGGGGAAGGGCAGTGAAGGGTCGGGCGTAGACAGATGCAGGGCACGAAGTGTAGGTGACCACGGTGATGTGGGAGGTGCAGGTGGAGAGGGCTTTCTTTCTGCCCTCCCCAGTGTGAGACCTCAGCATCATTAATATCACCGTAGGATGCAAGAAGAAGGACAAAAAAACAGAGTAGTGAGGAGACCGTTGTTGGAAATCATGAGGAGCTCGAGGACAAAGGTGTCAGTGCAGGCAAGTTTCAGGGACCTGCCGGGGACATCGCGAGTAGAAACCATCAACTACATTGGGTCCGCAGAAGGGGAGGGGGAGTAACAGGGCAATCTGCACAACGGAGTGAGCAAAGCCCCCCACCCAGGAGGCTGCAATGAGGGGCAGTGCAACGCCCTCTACTCATGATGGTCACATAATGCAAGGGCTTGAGATGGCCATGTAGCGATCAAAGGCCATCACAGAGAGAGAAAATGTCTGTTCCACCAAGGAAATGGAAGAAAAATATCTGTGTGATGCAGCCATTAAAGGAGATGGTCTTTGTCCTGGACAGAAGGTCTATGAGGACCTTGGGAGTAGTGATGGAGGAGAAGCAGATGTCCAAGATGGAGAGATTGCGAAGCAGGAAGTACATGGGGTGTGAAGGCGGGACTCACAGGTCACAATGACCATGATGGCAACATTGGCTAACACAGTTATTGCGTAAACTAGGGATAAGAAGAAGAATAGCAGCAAGCTTAGCTCTTGTGACTGAGTGAGCCCACAAAAAAATAAATTCGGACACTCTGGTATAGTTTTTCAGGGTCATTGGTTATATCTTCACCTATGTATAGCTTTGGAAAAAAAATAAAATAGCGTTATGGGGCAATGCAAGCAAGAAAACTCTTACTTAGATAGACACTAAACATTCATAAGTTATTTTTGAAGACATTCATAGAACCCAAAATAATATGCAAAAAGGGATAGGTTTTTTGAGCCAATTTAAAATTTTTTTTGTTGCAATAAACTTGTGTGAATTAACCAAGGGAAACAGAGACTTAAATACTAGGTCATTGGGTTTCGGAGTAGGGTTGGCTCAAGACAGAAGGCAAAAGAATTCAGGGCAATCATGGAAGAATAGGATACCCCCTCGGAAAACAGCGCGATTTTTAAGAGAAACTGAGTTAAAAACCATGAGATTTAAAAAATCAAGTCCTGGGGCTGGAGTGATAGCACAGCGTGTGGGGCATTTGCCCTGCACACAGCCAATCTGGGTTCGATACCCACTACTCATAACATATGGTACACTGAGCTCTGTCAGGAGTAATTTTTTGAGGGAAAACCAGGAGTAACCCCCTGAGCATTTCCAGGTGGGAGCCAAATTGCCAAAAAAAAATATCAAGTACTAATTTTTTTTTTTTTTTGCTTTTTGGGTCACACCCGGCGATGCTCAGGGGTTACTCCTGGCTCTGCACTCAGGAATTACTCCTGGTGCTCAGGGGACCATATGGGATACTGGGGATTGAACTCGGGCCGGCATAGGCCATCTGCATGCAAGGCAAACACCTACCCGCTGGGCTATCGCTAGAGCCCACTAATTTTTTTTAACTTTTTTGAGTCACACCTGAAGATGCTCAGGGCTTACTCCTGGCTCTACACTTAGGAATTACTCCTGGTGGTGTTCAGAGATCACATGAAATTCTAGGAACTGAACTCAGGCTGGGTTCTAGCTCTGCAGCCCTAAGTATCCATATTTATGGTAGATTGTAATTCCTTAGGTCAAACCGCACACTGAATCAAAATGACACTAGATTCAGCTTCATTATCCCACTAAGTACAGCTGATTTTGCTTTTACCAAGTGATAACATTATGTGGTTCCCTCTTAAGTAGTCATTTCTGCTTTCCTAGCATTTGACATTACTTCTGTTTTCTAGCACTAAAGTTTTCAGCTATTTCTGTAATACCTTATATACTGGCTATAGTTCTAATACTCATTCTGTTCATGTATAATCACAATGTATTTCATACTTGGACAGTTCAATAGACTTACTCAAGTTCTTCAGTATCCAATCAAGAATTTAAGTCACCTGATGGACTAGTTGGTTCCCGGCTTAAAGGATGCTAGTGCGGTATTATGTTGTGTGGTGAGGTTCTTCTGAAGACTAGTTTTACTAGTCTCAATGTCTTCTCTTACTCTTCATTAAGAGATTAAGATTCAGAAGGGCAGAGTCAGAAACTCACGTCATTATGGCTCTGCTGTTTGTCCCCAAATGTCCCTTAGCCCCAAACCCAGTGTGAGAATTAGCAAAGGGAATTTAATGGCATGTGAACGTGGAAATAGAACTGATGTGATTCTAATAGTATTGGCATTCCAGGGGGAGTTATTAAACAGTTTCCAAGTCATTACGGCAAGCATGATAGTCTGCATACACATGAACTTGTAGACATGTATGTTCACACAGGCAGGGAAACTCACTCTGCTGTAATTCTCAAATTCTTACAATCCTCCAGGAGACATAAATATGTCTATTCTGTGATTCTTTTTAGAAAACATCAATAGAAATATCTAATGGCGTATGACCACTTAATGCCAACTAGAGCGAGATGTTTGCAGTGGCAAAAATTCACTTCTAGGCAGGTTCTCCGAAATCTTAGATATCATTATGATACGTACCACTGAAAACATCTACCTGGAGAAATAGTTTAGAAGTTAACGAGCCAGCTCTGCCTACGGAGGTTCAATCTGTGTATGGCTCCCCAAGCAGAACTTGGAGCGATCCCCGTGCCCAGAGTCAGGAGTAAGCCCAGATCACCACTAAATGTGGTCCCCAAACAACAAACTATCGTAAAACCAAAACCCAAATCAACCAGCCAAACAGCAAAATACATTCAGTGTATAACAAAATGTACAGGATCCCTTTGGATTAAAATTTTTTTGGTGGGTAAACAATTAAGAAAAATACCTAATAAATTCTTGTGGCAATGACGTTTTTTCATTGATTTATCATTGGCTAAGAAATCACAGATTTTCACAGGCAAAAGAGTTTGAGCAAAACTGGCCTATGGTGATGAACCTGGACCATCCCACTCAGCTACTGAGTCCTTTGTGGCCAAATGTTATTGCATCATAATATTAAACAAATTGTTACCTGGGCTGAAACTTCCTGAGCTACTCTTATCTTTTGAATTTTTGTCTTGGAGACGGAAAGGAGGAATTTGACTTGGATTGTAGGAAGCACAAGTGATTTATTTTCTTTTTTTGCTTATTTTGACTATTTCTTATGGAGAGAAGTGGATTATAACTCAGACCGAGAGGCTATTCCTAAATGACCTTGTGTGTATTTTTTCTCTCTTTTGTGACACAAAATGATCCTTTTTTTTTGTCTTCTTGGGCCACAGCCGGTGGTGTTCAGGGGCTACAACTCTTTCTGTACTCAGGAATTCTTTCTGGTGGTGTTCAGGGGCTACAACTCTCTCTGTACTCAAGAATTCTTCCTGGTGGTGCTCAAGGGCTACAACTCTCTCTGTACTCAAGAATTCTTCCTGGTGGTGCTCAGGGGCTACAACTCTCTCTGTACTCAGGAATTCTTCCTGGTGGTGCTCAGGGCTACAACTCTCTCTGTGCTCAAGAATTCTTCCTGGTGGTGTTCAGGGGCTACAACCTCTCTCTGTGCTCAAGAATTCTTCCTGGTGGTGCTCAGGAGCTACAACTCTCTCTGTACTCAGGAATTCTTCCTGGTGGTGTTCAGGGGCTACAACTCTCTCTGTACTCAGGAATTCTTCCTGGTGGTGCTCAGGGGCTACAACTCTCTCTGTACTCAGGAATTCTTCCTGGTGGTGTTCAGGGGCTACAACTCTCTCTGCTCAAGAATTCTTCCTGGTGGTGTTCAGGGGCTACAACTCTCTGTACTCAGGAATTCTTCCTGGTGGTGCTCGAGGGACTGTGTGGGACCAAACAAGTCCTGAGTGTGTGAAAAGTTATTTCTCAGTAAATTAAATAAAATATGCAGACTTGTGGGGCTGGAGAGATAGGATTGTGGGAGCACTTTTGCCTTGCACGCAGCCATCTGGTTTCAATATTCAGCATCCCATATGGTCCCCGAACACCTGCAGGAGAATTCCGAGTGCAGAGCCAGGAGTAACCCCTGAGCATTGCTGGGTGTGACCCAAAAAGTAAAACAAAATTGTAGACTTGTCTAGAATTATCTGTGCTTATATAGACAAACACTACAGTTTTACTTAGATTATAAAAGTCTTGGGAGTGAAACAGAATGAGGAAACAGAAGAAAGATAGACGTTCAGGTGTTGTATTGTACTTTCAAACTTCATGTTTTTTTTGTTTGTTTGCTTTTTGGGTAACACCCGGCAATGCTCAGGGTTATTCCTGGCTCTGCACTCAGGAATTACTCCTGGCGGTGCTCGGGGACCATATGGGATGCCGTGGATCGATCCCGGCCGTGTGCAAGGCAAATGCCCTACCCGCTGGGCTATCATTCTGGCCCCTCAAACTTCATGTTTTATTGTACTTTCAAACTTTAAAATTTAATTTTATTTATTCATTTTCCCCCCCTCCGTACCAAATACTGAACCTAGGGCTTATACATGTATGTGTTCTCTCACTGAGTTAAATCCTTTGACACTGTGGAGGTACTTCTGAGATTAATTTACTGAGAAAATATTTAGAGTGATTTTGAGGATAGGATATATTTGGCTCATGCATATATTTTTCTATGTATGTATCTGGCTTTACACACTTAATATCGTCCCTTTTGTTAATCGTGAAACATACTAAAGATTCTAGATTTGGGTCAGAAAGATAGTTTAGTGGATATGGGTGCTCGCCTTACACTTGGCTAACTCAATTTGATACTCAGAGCCCTTTATGGTCCCTGGAGCACTGTCAGCTGTGTGCTGAGTTACTCCTGGAGTGCAGAGTTGGGAGTTAATCTGGAAAACAGCCAGGTGTGACCCTAAACAAAACAAAATGAAAAAGATCCTAGACTCAATTCAAATCCAGGAAAAATTTGTACAATTTTACTTGAAATAATAGACACTGGGGAGAGTATGTAGAATATATTTATATGCACATACATGATATATATGCACATATATGATCTATCTCCCATCACTTGATCACTTGAATCCTGTTATTCATCGATTTGCCTCGAAGCGGGCACCAGTAACATTTCCATTGGACCCTATCACGTGCCAATGTAGCCCAATGGCATCTAGTTGTTTCAGGAATATGAAGAACCAGTAACAGAAATGTTTATTTTCCTATCTCCCATATATGTGCATATTAGAAATAGAGACATGCATAGGAAATGTTAACTCTATGCCTGTATGCCAGAATGAACCTAACAAATAGACACTGGGGAGAGTATGTAGAATATATTTATATGCACATACATGATATATATGCACATATATGATCTATCTCCCCATATATGTGCATATTAGAAATAGAGACATGCATAGGAAATGTTAACTTCTATGCCTGTATGCCAGAATGAGCCTAACAACTACCACCTTGCCAACATTTCTCGTGTTTCCTTCTTAGAAGATAGAGCTTTCTCCATATCACAGGTGTTAAAACTGATGTGGGATATGCTTGTATGAGATCTCAGATGATATCAACATAGCGCTTAGGTAACTCATTTCAATCTTATTCCCAAACTTCTCCCAGTATTCCACAAGCCCGATGACTCTTGTTATTCAAACTCATCACTTTCATTTCCTTTCTCTCAGGCCACACTAGGCAGGGGACCGTGCAGTGTTGGGGACTGGAGACTCTTGCATTCAAACACTTTCTCCAGCCCTTGAAGCTATTTTCTCAGGCCCCTCATCTCTTCCTTTTGTTCTTCCAGTCTCTGTAGCGGAGTTGAGTGGCCATGAAAAAACTACAGAAATGACTGTGGTGAAGCGCTCTAGCTGTCCTTTACCGTTAGGCTAGCAGTGCTAACAAACCAAATCTGAGCTAGATTTCCGTGTCAAACTGATTGCTCAGCCCAGCTTACTGTTCTCAGAGGGTCCAAGTTTCCTATGCAATCTCTTCATGGCCGACTTCATCTCCTGATTCCTCAGGGTGTAGATCATGGGGTTTTAACATGGGGGTGATGCAGTATTTATGGACACAGCGGTGTCCATGGGCAGTGTGGTAAAGGGCCGGCAGTAGATTAACGCAAGGCACAAAGTGAAGAGTCACCACCATGATGTGGGAGGTGCATGTAGACAGAGCCTTCTTCCGGCCCTCCCCAGAATGAGATCTCAGCATCATGAGAATGACAGTATAGGACCCCAAGAGCAGGAGGAACCACAGCAGGGTCACCAGCCCGTTGTTAGAAATCATGAGAAGTTCCAGAGCAGAGGTGTCAGTACAGGCGAGTTTAACAACTTGGGGCACATCACAGTAGAAGGCATCCAAGAGGTTGGGACCACAGAATGGAAGGGAAGCATCAGAATTATTTGGACAATTGAATGCAAACCACCACCCACCCAGGAAGCCACCACCAAGCCCAACCACACCTCTTGTCTCATGATGGTCACATAGTGCAAGGGTTTGAGATGGCCAGGTACCTATCATAGGCCATGACAGAGAGGAAGAAAATATCTGCCCCACCAGCAAAGTGGAAGAAGAAGATCTGTGTCATGCAGCCATTGTAGGAGATGGATTTCCTCTCTGCTAAAAGATCCACTAGGAACTTGGGAACGGTGACAGATGAGAAAACAATGTCCAGGACTGATTTATTCCGCAGGAGAAAGTACATGGGAGTGTGGAGATGGGACTCACAGGTGATGGTCACCACAATAAGGGCATTGCCCAGCAGAGTTGTGAGATACACAGCAAGGAAGACCACAAACAAGAAAAACTCCAGTTCCCGGAAGTGAGTGAGTTCCACGAAGATGAATTCCTTCACACTGGTGTGGTTGCTCTGACCCATGACGGGTCCCACCCCCCTTCCGGGGTCTACCTTAGAGAAGAGATGCCGGAGTTAGGACTTAGGGTGTTACACACTGGCGACATCACTCTTCTGATTATCTTTTTTTTTTTTGGTGGGGGCCACATCTGAGGTGCTCAGGGCTTACTCATGGCGCTGTGCTCAGGGATCACTCATGGCAGGGCTCTGGGATCTTACTGAATACTGAAGATCGAAGTCAGGTGAGCTGTGTGCAAGGCAAGCTCCCTCCATGCTGTATAGCTGTCCAGCCCCACTTGTTTGATTTTTTCAGGAGGCTCCCTCAAGCACTCAGATCATCACAGCTATTTGGAAAAACTAGGCCAGTGGCTTCCTTTACGGTCTAAAAATGTCATCCTGATAATTCTCATTTCTTATTGTAAATACTCTGATTTGTTGGGAAAGATCACACACCCCTGTGCTGGTCTCCTTAGAGGAAGATGGAAGCACTACAACCACAAATATGATTTGCTTTCTGTCCTAGAGAGTCATTTCAGGGTATGGAAACTATGGCCATCTACTAAAGGTTTCACCTATAACATCCCCTCATAGTTGTTTTTTTTTTTCCTTTTTGGGTCACACCCAACAGTGCTCAGGGGTTCCTCCTGGCTCAGCACTCAGGAATTACTCCTGGTGGTGGTGAGGAACCATATGCGATGCTGGGGATCAAATCTGGGTCAGCTGCGTGTAAGGCAAATGCCCTCCCCACAGGACTATTGCTCCGGCTCATACTCTAATATTTATCCACTGCTCACTCTATTCATTGGCTATAAATACCATTCGCATTGGAGCTCAATCTTTCTTTTGTATCACAATAGTCGACCCTTACCATAACTTTTTTGTCACACCCAGTGATGCTCAGGGGTTCCTCCTGGCTCAGCACTTAGGAATTACTCCTAACAGTACTCAGTGGACCATAGTGGGATGCTGGGGGACCGAACCCGGTCGGCCACTCTGCAAGGCAAATGCCCTTCCCTCTGGACTATTGCTCCGTCCCCACAATAATTGTCTTGAGTAAAATCTGTTTAGCTATTATTTGGGTTTAGTTTTTGGGCCACTTCTGTTGTGCTCAGTCCTTACTCCTGGGTCTTTGTTCAGGAGTCACTCCTGGTGGTGTTCAGGGGACCAGGGATGAACCTGGGTCAGCTATGTGCAAGCACCTTACCCATGTACTATCTCTCCTGCCATTATTTTGCCTTTTTTTTTTTTTTGCTTTTTGGGTCACACCCGGCAATGCTCAGAGGTTTCTCCTGGCTCTGCACTCAGGAATTCCTCCTGGCGGTGCTCGGGGACCATATGGAATGCCGGGATCGAATCCGGGCCAGCACAGGCCAGCAGCGTGTAAGGCAAACGCCCTACCCGCTGGGCTATCGCCCGCCCCTGTTTCTTTTTTTTTTTTTTTTAATTGTTTTGTATTGCTATTTTTAAGACAGGTGTCTTGGGGATAATTTTTTTTTTGACTGTCTCAAAAAGTTTTCTACCGCTAACTTGCAGAAGGACTGGGTTTTATTTCAGGATGATATTGGGCAATCAATCTTAAATAAATAAATAATCATCTGAGTAGTCCCTTCTTTAGTCCCTTATCTAATCTGCATCTTGTCCCTTAAAGGGAAGTTGGGGCTGGGTTTGTGGCTCACTGGTAAACCATTTGCATGAAAGTTCTCAGTTTGTTCCTGGCACTGCTAAAGAAAGAGAAAAAGAATGGATGTCAAAAATGGATGTCAAAAGAGGGGTTCGACAGGGTGATACCATTTCACCAGAACTCTTCAGCGCCACCCTTGAGAACATCATGCGACAATTAGAATGGGAAGGAATGGGAGTGAAGATAGATGGTCGGCAACTATATCACCCCCGCTCGCTGATGACATCGTTCTAATAACACCAAACATTAGCCAAGCGGCACAAATGCTGGCTGACTTTGACCGAGAATGTGGAAAGATAGGTCTACAGCTGAATCTGAAGAAAACTATGTTCATAAAAAATGAACTAGTTCCAGAGGCCCCATTCACTCTCAATGAAATGAACATCTCTGAATGCAGCAGTTGTGAGTACCTAGGTCGAGAAGTCAACATGATGAACGACCTAGAACCCGAGCTGCGCAGGAGGAAGAGAGCAAGCATGGAATGCCTTCAAAGGCATCGAAGAAATAGCTAAAAGAACAAAAAGAACCACCGTTCCGGGCACATCTCTTCGACTCCACCATTCTCCCCTGCATTAACATATGCCTCAGAGACCTAGGCCCTACTGAAAAGCAGGATGAGAATGCTATTCGGGTCTCCCAGAGAGGAATCGAAAGAGCTATGCTTGGAATATCACGCCTCACTTAAGTGAGAGAAGGAATCCGAGTTCTGACCTCTGTCACTATTCCAGAATCAGGGACTCTGTCTCGTTTGCCAAGGCATGGAAAATCAGATGGGCTGAACATGTAATGCGATTTGGAGACAACCACTGGACTAGAGCCATTACTGACTGTATCCCACGGGATGTCAAAAGATCACGTGGTGGCCCACCTACAAGATGGTCAGACTTCCTTGTAAAGACCCTGAAGGAACGGTTTGAGGCTCTTCATATTCCTGAATCAACCAGATGCCATTGGACTACATTGGCATGTGGTAGGTCCAATGGCAATGTTACTGGCGCCCGCTCGAAGCAAATAGATGAATAACGGATTCAAGTCATCAAGTGATTTATTTATCTATTTATTTATTTATTTATTTGCTCGAACGCCAGATCATATGGGATGCTGGGGCTTGAGCCCGGTCGGTTACATGCAAGGCAAACATCCTACCTGTTGTGCTATTATTTCAGCTCCTAAAAAGCTGGAGATTTTATAGTTCATCTACAAAAAGCCCCCCTAACCACTGTGCTATCTTTCTGGCCCTGCATTGTCTTTCATATATTCGCAACACATATATGTTGTTTACTTTCCTAATCTTTAATTTTTCAAATGTAATCTCATAAGATTTTTACTTACATTAAAAAATTTTTTTGTTTACCTTTTTACTTTGTATCTTGTTGCTGACTCACAGACATGGGGAAGAGTTGCTACTTGCTTTCTCCCTGTGCCCAGCTGCTCACGAGGTGCCCAGGAGGGATGGCGGGTTCCTAGCCCTGGACTGCCACCTCAGCAAGAGCCTTGCAACAAGCCAGACGATCCCCCACTCCATGAGGGCCTCCATTTTTCAATCCGGACTTCTCTCTCGTCACAACTCCACACCCAGCAGACCAACCCATCACAGCCCGGCTTATCGAGTTCCACCCTGCAGCAGTCTTTTTTTAAATCCGCCTCAGGTATGCCGGTCCAGAGACTCCACAGACATGGGGCAGAGCTGCTACTTGCTCTCCCTGTGCCCAGCTGCTCACGAGGTTCCCTGGAGGGATGGCGGGTTCTAGCCCTGGCCCCCCACCCCAGCAGAGCCTTGAACAAGCCAGACGACCCCCCCACTCCATGAGGCCTCCATTTTCCACATCCGGACTTCTCTCTCTCCACAATCCCACCCAGCAGACCAGCCTATCACAGCCCTGCCCGCGCCCTTGCAGCCGCACGTTCATCAATAAATGCTGGACTTAGAGATGACTACAAGAGTATGCTACCTGCACAGCAGAGCCTGGCAAGCTACTGTGTTGTATTTGATATGCCAAATACCAGTAACAATTATAGACCTCATTCCGGAATGGATTGAGGCTCTTTATGTTCCTGGAGCAATCAGGATGCCCTTGGGCTCTACTAGCATGAGACAGGACATATGGAGATGTTACTGGGGCCCGCTCGAGCCAATCGATGATGAACGGAAGACAGTGATACAGTGATCTTGTTGCTGACATAAGATCTCCCTTGTCCTTTTGTTGAAATGTGGAATAGCAAACATTGGTTAGTAAAGATGGAGAACGGGATACAGAAGCGCTCGGTGACTAGGGCACGCACAGAGAAAGAGCATTGGTCATGCAGCCTCAGTCAGAATACACCAAACCAGGCAGGAGAAGGTCGCCGTGTTGGGAGATCGGAACTGGGTCGGGAATATGGAAACTAGACGGGAATTGGCAGCTTTGGGGATTCCTGGCCTTGCAGAATGTTGCTGAGGTCAATCATTTCTTCCAGTTTGCCTAGCTAGAAAGCGTTATTTCCAAATAGCGCTGCTCTCATCATCTTGTAAATGCATTTCTCATAACCGCTTGTCAAGTTTAGACATGGACTTACTAGGTTAAAATGATGTGAGTTTTCTAATTTTAGTGATGATTAAGGTATTCTAAAGCAACAGCTCAATTCTAAGGATGCTTGCATGCTTGATTCTTTTATTTATTTATTTTTATTTATTTATTTATTTTTTTTTTGCTTTTTGGGTCACACCCGGAGATGCTCAGGGGTTACTCCTGGCTCTGCACTCAGGAATTACTCCTGGCAGTGCTCGGGGACCATATGGGACGCCGAGGATCGAACCCAGGCCGGCACAGGCCGCCGGTGCAAAGGCAAACGCTCTACCCGCTGGGCTATCGCTCCGGCCCCGCTTGATTCTTTTAATAAGTACTATCAAATACATTGTAATACCTTTTATCTTTTCATTGAAATAGAAGCCCTTGCCACCAGAATAATATAAAAGCAAAAAATAAAAACATCACAAGAATTAAATAAATACTTAATTAAAATTAGTTTTTGCAATAGAGAAGAACATTGTAAACACTCTCCAAAGATTTTTAGATTAAAGAAAAACAAAACTTTTATTTCAAAAACTTTGAAAATAAGCAAAAACCCCAGGGCCATGGGTAGGGCATTTGCCTTGCACAAGGCTGACTTGGGTTTAATCCCCAGCATCCCATATGGTCCTCGAGTATCACAGAAGTAATTCCTGAGTGTAGAGCCCAGAGTAATCCCTGAGCATCGCTAGGTGTGATCCAAAAAGAAGCAAAAACAAAAACAAAAAAACAAAAAAAATCCCAGAAAAAAAAAGCAAAACAAAACAAAAAACAACCCAAAACACTAAAAAAAACCCCAAAATAAGCAAAAAAAAATACGGTGACTATAATGTAAAAGTGCAAAATGCAAATAGACAATACTTGTTATATCTAAAGGGCTCTTATCATCCAGAAAGACGCCTGCAGATAGCATTCCAGATTGCATAGCAAAATGTTCTAAAGAGCAGAGAATCATTTCTAATGCAAAAATGAGAAAAAATGCATTCTGTTGCTAGGGAAAAATGATAAAAAGTAATAGTAAATTAAAAAAACAAATCAGGCAACTAGTTTTAAAAAAACAAAATTGCTTCATAATTATAAAGATAGTTGGCCAGGTAACATATCAAAAATCATCAATCACAATATTAATTAAGGAAATACAGATTAAAACTGTTCTGAGTTATCACTTTGAGTTATTACTTTTCTAGGAGATGAGCCAATGGTGAATGATACATTATGCATTATATAAAAAGGGATACAGGAAAGAGACATTCCACTCACGGCTGATAGGAGAAAACAATAATGCTCTCACACTCAATCGTTATTGAGCATAAGTCAAAACTTAAAATGCGAAAAATTTATATACTTAGACATTCTATTTTAGAAATATATAAGAGTTAATAAATGAAGTTAATAAAAAGGAGCTAATAAATGAAGTGCTTTAAGTCACACACACAAAGAAAGTTCTAAAATTTAGTTAGAAGAAAACGTGAACATTTTTGTAATTATATATTGGAATATTTTAATAAAAATTAAAAAAAATTAGAAGAAATGAGAAGCAAGGTTGGATTTAAAAACTACTTCAATTATTTAGGCATAAAATTGAACAATTTGGTTTTTGGAACTGTTAATGCTGACAATGTAGAACTTTATCTGTATATATGGCAATACTCCCTTTTAGCAAAAGTTTGAAGCAATGAACATATCACATAATGTTGTTATTGGAAAAATTATGTCCTTGGAAGAAATCTGAAATATGTATAAATATGTATATAGATAGTATCTATTATTCGATTGGTAATTTGTATGTGGAATTATGCCTTAAAAATGCTGTTCTATTGTGTTCAATTTATACAAATGGCTTAAAAATAATTTCTGATCTTGAAAGTCAGAAAACATGTATACTTTAACAAATTTTTTTTTATAATTTGAAATAAAAAAAGTTTTGCTTCAGGTTTTGTAAATTTTGACGTGGCTCTTATTTTTCTTTTCCCTTTCTTTAAAATTGTCCTGATTCTAGCTTGTAATCTCAAGGTTGCACTGTTTGCCTGAAGACAGTTTGCTAAAAGAGCAAAAACAGTTGAACTGTTCTAAGGTTTTAAACTTTGGCCCTTTTAACTCTGAGCATTTTAGCTGTTAAGAAACTTCATCCATGAGTAACAGTCTTGTTGTTCAATGGGATTTGCTAGTGAAAAGCTCTCACTTTTATGGCTGTTATCTTCTGCTTCTGTCCAAAAGAAATCTCCTTCAAGATACTGAACTTTGTATCTCAGTTTCTACCTTGCACATAATCAATTATTCAAAATTATTTTGCATCAGTGAATGAACCATAGTTAATGACTGATCTGCAGTCGCTGCTTGAGCAGGTCTTGGGTTGTTATTCCATCTCCCGTCTCATCCTAAACTTCATCCTTGTGGCACCCCCATCCATTCTTTTTTTTGTGTGTGTTTTGGGTCACACCCCGCAATGCTCAGGGTTACTCCTGCCTCTGCACTCAGGAATCACTCCTGATGGTGCTCAGGGAACCATATGGGATGCCGGGATCGAACCTGGGCCGTTACAGCCAGATGTGCCGCAAGGCAAACGCCCTACCGCTGGACTATGGCTCCGTCCCCCATCCATTCTTATTTCTTTGCGTCAACTAAGTGACAATTCATATGGAAATCCCTTGCAAGTGGCAAAAGTGTTATATTAAGCATAGAGAATTAATATCATCATAAAACTAGTGTCATGTAATTGTTTCTCTTCCCTGCACTCAACTTTTTAAAATGCGCTTATTACTTTGTTATAAAATACTACTTTACAGTTTTTTGAAAAGTAACTGACATATAACCACTGCATAAGTTAAGTGTATATTCATGTATGGGAGTTTAATTTACATATAATGTAAAACTGTGACTACAATCTACAATGGCCTTAGTTAAGACTCATCTCATGCAGATAATCAAAAGGAAAGAAGAAAAAGAGCAGGAAATAATTTTCTTTTGATCAGAATTCTTAATGATACTATCCAGATACATTAGTCAGCTTACGTTAGCTATGTCTATTATTCTGCTAGGACTTATTTGTGTTATAATTGGAAAATTTAACTTAATTAATTTACTTATTTATTTTTTTATAATTGGAGTTTTTAATACTGTTTAGAAGGGAGTGTGCCAGATTTATACCCTATACATCGTTGGTGCTCAATGAATGATTATGAATTGCGTTTTAATATTAAAATTTTATTAATTTGAATTAAAATGTTTTACACAAGAAAGAAATATCTCAATAAATCTAAGGCTTCAGTCTACTCTAAATGACAGGTGTTTTGAGAATTGCACTTGGATATTTTGCTTTTCAAGGACTGAAGATTGAATATTATCAAAGTCTTAACATTATAAATTTAGTTTGCTAGTCTAAAGTTGATTCCAAGTTCTTCTTCCAATGCCTCCACCTACCTTTGCTTACAAAGGTGAGTCTGTGAGGTTCCCCCCATCTTCACTTCTTGGACCTTTTGAACCCAAAACACAATATATGCTTCTCTCTTAGACAATGAGTTGAAAGTCTAATATAGTAACCCAGCATAGGGAATAGAGTTCCCATATTTGTTGGAAACGTAATTTTCAATGGAGCAGTTGGCAGTTGTAGATGCAATGGGAGTTATTGGAAAAAGTTAATAGGCAACTTATGAATATATTTTGAATTTTCCATTCATCTTTCTGTGATTGTTTTCTAGTTTAATTCCACTGTGGTCTGTGCACATACTTTGTATAATCTGTGAGTGTGTGCTATGGCTCAGTGTGAGCTTGTTGAGTTTTCTGCATGGGCTTGAGAAGAATAAGCATTCTTACCCTGTTGTTGGATGAAATAGACTGTAGAACCAATTAGATCCAGTTTAATACAATGTTATTTAATTCAAATTCTGATTTTTTTTTTGCTTTTTGGGTCACACCCGCAATGCTCAGGGGTTTCTCCTGGCTCTGCACTCAGGGAATAATCTCCTGGCGGTGCTCGGGACCATATCGATGCCGGATCGAACCCGGGCCGGCATGGCCTGCCGTGCCAAGGCAAAACGCCCTACCCGCGCTAGGCTATCTCTCCAGCACCTCAAATTCTGATTTTTTTTTGACTTTTTGTGTCACACCGATGATGCCAGGGGTTACCCTCCTGGCTCTATACTCGGAATTACTCCTGGTAGTGCTCCGGGGACCATATGAGAAGCTGGGGATTGAACCTGGGTCAACCACTGCAAGACAAATGCCCTACCCGCTGGGCCATCACTCCGGCCCCAAAGTTGATTATTTTATCATCATTATTACATAGGCCTGCTTTTTAGAACTGGAAATACAAAACCAGTAGCCCTAAACGTAATTAATTTTTAGATATACACATAATGAATTGGATATTTTTATAGGAAACAAAATAATCATTACAATGAGACATTTTCCCCATCCATTCTTAGGTTTTAAAAATTCGCAAAGACTTTGCCTTTTTGAGTTCCATATTATACACTACTTCTTTGTGACTCAAAAAATTTCACATTTGGGGTATTTGTACTTTTGATCCTCTTCACTCTTGGTTTCGCAAGCATTTGTTAGCATCCTATATTAATTGCTATTTAAGGCATATTGTCTAACTTTGAAAAACAATTGCTTTTAATATATATTCATTTATTTGAATGCTATTAAAGCTGACTTTGTTAATAAAGTATCTAGTTCACTCTTCCATTGACTTAGACCTGGTTGAGAGTGCTATAGAAACCCAGGGGTGTAATTTGATACACCGCTTCTCTATATGTCCAGTCCCTACCATGCCCATGGCCAAAGTTCCAGTCCCTCTATAGAAAGAAGCCCCCGTACTTGTTCCATTCCCATCCACCCCACCCCATTTCCCTCTGAGATCCGTCATGGTCTACAAGTCTAGGAGTAAGTTTGTTGTTTTTTTCTTGCCAGCTTATTTGCTTTAGTAATATTCTACATAAGACAATTTGATAACAACTCTCATTTCTTTCCCTACTTATTTTTTAGTATAATTACCTCAGATTCTAACAATTTTGGTCCCCCCAAAGACATGAATAAAAGAAGCTATGGTATATATGCTCAATGGAATACTACTCTGATAGGATAAAAATTGTGCCATTTGGGACTTCTTTTTCTCTCTTTCTCTCCCTCCCTTCCTTCCCTTCCTTCCTTCCTTCCTTCCTTCCTTCCTTTCCTTCCTTCCCTTCCTTCCCTTCCTTCCTTCCTTTTCCTTCCTTCCTTCCTCCCTTCCTTCCTTCCTTCCCTTCCTTCCTTTCCTTCCTTCCTTCCTTCCTTCCTTCCTTCCTTCCTTCCTTTCTTTCTCTTTCTTCCTCCTTTCTCTCTTTTCTTTCTCTCTTCTTCTTTTCTCTTTTTCCTCTCTTTCTTTTCTTCTTTCTCTCTCTCTCTTTCTTTTAGTTACAAACTCAAATACTCCATCAAAGGAGGTTGTCATGGCTCCTTAAGACAGAAGTTACTATGTAACAGTAAGAGATAAAGAAACTCACTTAGAACAAGGTCCCTGTAACAAGAACCATCATGAGGCAATTCATCACTTGACTAAGGGAAGGGCAGCAGAGCTAGACAGGTGGGAAGGAACAGAAGAAATGGCTAAGACCAGGGAGTTGTGATTGTGTTAGCTGGGAGAATAAAAAACCTATCCTAGAAATTTACTACAAAGTAATCCTTAGTTCCTTCTGATTTCTGTGGTGTGGGTCAAAAGATAAAACAATCATAACCAAGGTAGATTTACAATAGTGGAATACTACGCAGCTGTTAGGAACAGTCCCCGAAGTCATGAAATTTGCCTCTATGAATGGACATGAGAGTGTCACGCTGACTCATGAAATGAGTTAAAGGGAGGGACACAGATATAAAATGACTCGAATTAATTTGTAGGGATATAAAAAAAAATTCTATGAGACTAATATCCAAGGCAGGAGAAAAACAGGGGGCCAGGAGTGACGTAAATAATAGGTTGGGTAGTAATCTACAACATGAGGTGGAGGTGGAGGATAGGTAAGATAGAGAGGGACCAGTTTGACAATAATAGTTGGAAATAAAGTAAGGCTCAGATTAGAACCGAGTATTGAAAACAAGCAAGGGATATATATATATATATATATATATAAGTGCGATAACCTTTCAGTGTCTGAAAACCCTCAATGCAAAGGAGAATATAGATAGGGGGGAGAGAGAGAGTAAGGGTTATGTGAGGGTGTGAGTGGGAGGAAAATGTGGGGGCCATTGGTGTAGGAAAGTGCACTTGGTGGAGGGATTGGGTGTTGGAACACTGTAAAGCGATGACTGAAGCCCAATCATGCGAACAGCTTTGTAATGGTTTATTGCATCCTGAGTGACACAATGAAAAAAAAGAACAGTGAGAGAGGACAGCGTGGCAGTTGAAGGTTGTATTTTCAAATATGCACACACAAAGTCTCCCCTAAGCTTAAACTCTCGAGGTAGAATTAGATTGCCACCGCTTGATTTAGGGCTTGGGTATTTGGAGAACTAGGACCTCAATGACAAACTAAGAAAACATTTTTTTTCTCTAGCATCTTCTCCGGTGAAGGGGGGCATCTTTGATCTCTTTAGTTCCTCAAACTGTAAATAAGAGAGGGTTCAACATGGGGATCACCACAGTGAATAGAACACGGATACCACCCTTGTCCCCGCCAAGCGAGTAGCTGGAGCTCGACCGCAGGTAACACATGAAAAGGCCTGTCCCATCCAAGAGTGTCACCACCATCGGTGTGTGGAGGGGCACATAGAGTTGAAGGCTTTCCTTCTGCTCTTCCACCGAATGAAACCTTTTGGGACCGTAGACACGCAGGTAAGGTAGGAGACTAGGGAGGATGACAAACGAGGTCCCTCACAAGAAATGCACTCTTTCACGAGGAAGTTTACCACCAGACTGAGGAAGATAACAGAGCAAGCCAGTGCCAGGACTGGTGGGAGGTCACAGAAGAAAATGGTTGATGACATTAAAGCCACAGAATTAAGCTCGAAATATGGAGCTGGCCTGAATCAGGGAGAGCCCCCAATGAATTTCACAACATACGCCCCCACCACCATACAGAGGCCTGGGGACATGATGGACAGTGTAGAGCAGGGGTTGATGGCTGGAGATTGTAGCCGATCGTAGGCCATAACAGTGAGCAAGTAAGAAGCACTCTGTCATGACCCAGACCAATAGATGAAGAAAAAATTCGAGCAGCGCATCCCAGGAATGAGATGGTTTTCTTCTGCTTTAAAGCAGTCCTGCGTGGGAGCATCTTGGGGAGCCACAGTGGATGAGTAACAGGATGTCAATAAAGGACAAGTTAAGCTGGAGAAAAAGTACATGGGTAAAAGTGTGCAGACGGGTGTCGCCTGGGATCAGAAAGATGAGGCCAGGTTCCAGGTCAGTCACTAGATAGATGCTGAGGAAGGTCGCAAAGAGGATGACCTGGATTTCTGGGTGGTCTTCAAATCCCAGGAGGACAAACATGGTGACTCCTCGATGAGCTGTTCCAGGATTTCTCTGTAGACATGTTTCCTATGAGCCACCAGGAGCAGAAGCAGACCTGGGATGATAATAGTGACACACTTCACAGGATGCCTGAAAGGAGGGGGTAAAAAAGTTATGGGTTCCAAGCTGCTTGCGGTATTCCTCTAGGGGCAAGTGGAGTATTGTTTTATTACCATTATTTATTATCTTGTTTCTCTAGTGCCTTCTTCTGGCGGTGCGTGCCTGCCAGGGCTGGAGTTCCTGGTTCTGTGCTCAGGTCACCTTAGCAGACTTTGGGGCAGTTTAACAGGTTGCATCAAACTTGATTGGCTAAGTGGCCTCTACCCTCTGAACTATCACCCTATATTACCTAAAAATATGTGAAAATCCGGGCCCAAGCACAAAGTGGTACAGTGCTTGCTCTTTGGCACCTAGTCAGACCTAGGTTTAATACCTGGCACCATATGTGGTCTACCAAGCTCCACTAGAGTGATCCCAGAGCTCCATATCCAGGAGTAAACCCTGAGCACTGCCAGGAATGGTTCTAAAACAAAACAAGCAAACAAACCAAAATGAGAACTTGAATTGATTCGAATCCAATAATATATATAATTATGATACATTACATTCTGGGTAAAATCATGTGAAATTCCTGATCAATTTGAACAAAACCTAAAAAACGAAATATATGATGTTTATTTTGCTTAAACAGTACTCGCACATTTTGGTGTATGCTTTCTAAGTGTATGTGAATGTTTGAGAGTACAAATAAGTGTTTTATTGTAAAACAAAACCCTCTATAACTAAAAATAGTCGAATCATAATGCTCCTGGGGTCATGCCAAAAACTAGTAATACTATGGACTCATTCCTATGTCCTAAAGGAATGGTTTGAGGCTCTTCCTTTTCCTGGAGCAAACAGATGCCCTTGGGCTACACTCACTTCAACAGGACATGGGAGATGCTACTGGTGTCCTCAAGCAAATCGGATGAACAGGAAGACAAGTGATACAAGTGATACTAGTGATACCTAGTCATTAACTTTCACAGAAAGGGAATTTAAAGTAATTTACCAAACATTTTTGGGGGATGGCTCACATCTGACTGTGCTCAGGAGCCACCCTGCCTCTTTGTGCTCAGGCATAATCCCTGGTGGTGCTGTGGTGGTGCCTGGTGGTGTGCAGGGGATTTGAACCAGACTTGTCACATGCAAGGTGCCTTCTATGATCTCTGGCCCTGCACTTTATCAGCACCATTTGATTTCCCCGCTCAATTGATAAGGTCTAGTTCATTTCCAGTACCCCAAGTTTGACAGTTTTAATTCATAAACATCTCTAGTCAAGATCTCACTAATTTTCTTCGAAAAACTTAATAAAAGAACTACCCTGGACACAAGACTTCCTCCACCTCTCTTAGCGCCTCACGATAGTCTGAGCCTCCAAACTAGAACAGTGAGAGAATCACCAGCACATCATTTGTAAGCTCAGAGTTCAAGACAACCCCTAACATGGAATTCAATTCTTAAGTAGTACTGTACGCGAAAGCAGATTTTCCTTGTGCTCGCGGGGTTCTCCTAGAGACCAGGCGAAAGATTTGCATATAAAACTCGGAAGCCAGTTTTAATACAGATGGTTTCTGTAGGTCCCTCCTCCGCAGATGCCTAGCCTCTATTATCCTGGGCTTTTTAATGCGCTCCACTTAACTAATAGCCATGAACGCCGGCCCAGTGCAGTTTTTCTCTGGATCTCCCAGAAACAAACCCACGAGCCTGCTCTCGCCGAGCGAACGGCAGGACCTCCACAATGGTCCTGTCCCCTGCACTGCTCTGTCTTATATGCTTTCCTGAGATGGGCTGCTTAATTACTTTATCCCTTTCCTGGGACGTCCAAGCCCAGCTTATACCTGAGTTACCTTGGGTGCGAACCCAGCTCTGTAGTCTGCCCATCTGGCCCCAAGGAGTCTCAGCTGGCTCACGCAGGCCTGTAGCCTGACCTGTGGAGAGAGCAGGATTCCATATTGATGCCAGCCCCCACCTCTCCTCCTCTCTGCCTCTTGTTCCCTCTGTATCGGCAATTAGGGCTGTTTGTGTATTCAAACCCCAAACAATCCCCCAGCCCGGCCCCCCTTCTATGTCCTGATTGGCCACCCGTTCCAGGGCTGAGAGATTTAAAGCAACCCGGTGCTCCCACACCTTCTTACCTGATCACACTGTGACTGTAAATTAGCTCATGCCTCAGTTAGTTTAAAATTAATAAAGACATAGTCTTCTCCCAGAATCAGAAGAGAATTCCTTTCCTTGCAGAGCAAGTGGACCCATGATAAATTTTTTTTCTAACTTAATGCTGATATAGAGCTACATGGAAATATTTGGAAAAATAAAAAAAGACACAATCTCTCACTCTGGACTTCTACCCATTCTGGGTTATAGCTGAGCATCTGTGCCGTGATCTAGCGGTCATAGTACCAAATAATGTTAATAAAAATAGGGAGACCATGGTTTAGGTGGTGTGTGGGTGTGTGTGTGTGTGTGTAAAAATGTGTGTGTGTGTGTGTGTGGGTAAAAGAAGCGTGTAGGCGTAAACGCGGCTGATCCCACAGTTATGGTGTGATTGGAGGAGGGCTACCTTTTGTCTATGCTATGGGGGTTCTTACTGGTTATGTTTGGGGGGGTTACCATTATATGAGAGATTTGACCTTGGGGGCTACCAAAGCCATGGAAAACATGGCCTCCAGATCATTGGGCAATCTTCCTGATGAGGGATAAGGTGGTTAAGGAATCTAGGTTGATTTCAAGAGACAAAGCCTGGTTTCTTTCTTTATGGCATTAATTTTTTAAGCTTTCTGCCACCCAGAGATATTGCTGATCTGAGCTCAGGAATATTTCTGGCAGTCTCAGGAATCCATGGCTGACACAGAGGCTGATTCTGAGCCCTCGTGAGTGGCTATTACATGTAAGGCAAGTACCCTTACCTGCTATCCTCAGTCCCCACCTGGTTCGCACTAGAATTTGTCACTTATCATCTGGTAAGTTAAGTACCGGCAACAAGTTTAGCTTTTTAGTGAGTTTCATTTTTTCCATTTCCTGAGTTTCATTTTCTCCATTTCCTGAGTTTCATTTTCTCCATTTCCTGAGTTTCATTTCTCCATTTGTAAAACTAACACATAAAATTAGACTGGGTAGTAGAATTGTTTGAGAATTGCTTAGTAATAAAAATAAAAAAACAAGTTCAGGAATAAGAGATGCTTGCTTTAATAAATTAGGACTGTGAAAAGTCCTCAGCTGTGTTTGCATGTTCTTCATTTATATGGAGGGTCCCTGATTAAGCTGGTAGGTTTAAAGCCGAAATACATCTAACACCTAAAAGCCAGTCGTTACAGCCCTTCTGTGTCATTGCACCCTTAAAAATAGTTTTTTTCTCTTATAAACAAATGTTATTTTGGAAATACTTCTTTAGCTGTGGTTGGAGTGTGCTATTTACAGAAACAGGTTCAATGAAGAACCACATAGGTTTGTAAGAAGCGTGTAGGAAGAGGCTGGAGAGATCACAGTAGGTAGGGTGCTGGCCTGCATGCAGTTGACTCCAAGTTTTCTCCCACCCATCTGGTCTCTTTAGTCCACAAGGAGTG